>RAHM01000182.1:822423-853508 GCA_003713295.1 Parotia lawesii
CTGATTTTTACGGTCCCGGTGGTTTCACTCCAAACAGTGCTCACGTGCAGACCATTGCCAAGACCAAACACAGTGAAAGGCTGATGCCACCACTGTCCCCAGGAAGGATTTTTGGGCTCACAAAGGGTTCTTGCAACCTTTTAGGTTTCAGGAGAACCTGTGGCACCTGCAGCAGTGTGGCACTGATGGGTGCACGTGGCTTTCGAACCAGCTGCTGTCCCCAAAATGACACACCAAATGCAAGCTCTAGGCGGGTGATTTTAAAAGCCAGGACAGATTTATTCCTAAGTATTGGTTTTACATGTGTTTATGTTTCAAATAAATGCATTTTAAATATCAACTCCCATCCGGATTCTTCTGGTCCGTGTGTTACCTTGTCTCTGAACTCTCTCCTGCCCTGCTCCTGCTTAGCTCAGTGCTGGGAGTCGACCTTTTATTGCAATGAGAAACAAGGCCTTGGGCAAGGCAAGTACAAAATAAATGGACCAAAGTAAAATCTGATGGATTGCTTGAGTTACAACATCAAACTGCTAATGCAAACGTTATTCCTCATAAATCACTTCACTTTCCTAAACTTCCTCCGTGTAAGTGCAGCCTTTGCATGTCAGAGCATTACATTCACTGATGGTTAACACATCCTAAAATACAATCCCAGCCTGCCTCTTCTGAGGGCTGCTTTCATTCTTCCAGAGGAGCTGGGAAAGTGTTAAGTCCTTTTTTCCTCAAATAGATCCACGTCCTTCTTCCGTGACCCCAGAAAACAACCTGGAGCTACACGGCACTGCTGTGCGTGCACGGTCCGGCTACAAAGACAGCAGTGCTGGTGAAGGCTGCTAACTGGGCAGTTCCTCTCAAGGAAAAAAGATAAAAAWATTAAAAGTGATTTTACAAGTGGATTTCTGTCTGAGCCAGTGAATAAAAGCCATCCTGGGGATAAATTTCTATCGCAGGGTTGTGCCACATCAGATGTTTAGGCTTTATTTCATTCTCTAAGTTGCTTCCCCAAGCTGGTGGGGCTGGGACTGCATGGCAGTGCCCAAAGAGGACATCCAGCTCTTTCCTGCACTGATCCTAAAGCTGTGGGAGCAGGGGAAAGTCCTGCTGGCAAATTTACACCAGCCAACTCCTCCTGCGCTCCAGCAAGCCCCCGAGTGTGTGCTGAGAGAACAGGGGCTGCACCAATGATGTGGAAATAATAAACTGGGCACCACCTTTTATGCTTTTGCTGAACTGGGGAAGGGAGGACAGGATTTATGTCACTGTCCTGCAGAGGGTACCAAGCAACTCCCTGCAGACAATTCAGGTTTCTACGGGAGCACCCTCCAGGTCAGACGCTGAAAAAGCGATTTTAGCCATGCTGAAAAAGGAGCAACAGTCAGGAATCTCCAAAAAGTTCATTTCTCCAGACGACTCTCAGCTCAGTCCCCTTTGCAGGATTTACAGAGATGGATTTTGAATCTCCTCACGGGGTCAGAGCAGCYCCCTTTGCAGCCAGCAGAATTTCCCAGCTGGGAACCCTCGGGTGCAAGAATCWGCTCTGTAACAGATCCAGCGCTGCAAGACTGGATCTCCTTGAGCTCAGGAGAGAGAGACTTTAACAACTGTAATAAATTTAATAATTAAATCCATTCCATGTGTGTTACTGCCCCTGATTCCTCCCTGCACRCACTGACCAGGATCCTGCACTTCCCCTCTGATGCCACAGGGAATTTTGCTCTCACAGGCCAGGGCGTTCTGAACAACTTTGGCTGATAAACATCCCACRATATAGAAATGTTTGGGATCTGGCTTGTAGCAGGGCTTTTCCTGGCAGCAGGACTATGGGAAAACAGGCAGGGTCCTTTTAGGGTCACAGTCTGTACCAAGGGCCAGCCCTCCACGCTTCCATCGCTTCTCATCCTCCTGGAGAGGCCACCTGAGCCTTCACTCAGCCACTTCTGTTCCTGCACTGGAGCATCCCCAGCTTTGTACCCATCCTCAGCCCCTCAGCAGCACTGGGAATCATCATTTACCCTCAGCAGCACTGGGAATCATCATTTACCCTCAGCAGCACTGGGAATCATCATTTAGCCCCCTCAGCCCTGGTAATCATCATTTACCCTCAGCAGCACTGGCTTCAGCTGTGGGAGGTGATTGCAGCATCAGAGCTGCTCTTCCTCTAGATTTCCTCTGGACAATGGAGCCGTTAATGACCTCATTAACCTGATCTCTCCTTAACGCCTAGATTAGGATTTTGGCAGCCCTTGTTTGATTCACTTGCCCGAGTGACCTCTCTTTCCATCACACACCGTGCTCGTCACCCTGTTATCACCTCCTGGTGTGAACACCGGGAAGGGAAGGTGGGAAACCACTGCTGAACCACAGGGGAAAGAAATTCTGATGAAGTGGCTGAAAGCAGGATTGGATCCATTTTGTTCTGGTTACCAGTCAAACAGATGTCCCCTATTCTATTTCAATCAGTTCATCTCTCTTTTCCTCTCCACACACACAGAGGCACACACATAAAACTAAAGCCTGCTCCCAGGTCGGTACAGACACATTCATTCCAAGGTTTTAAGGGATTGAACTGACCAAACAAACAAGCAAAATGTGTTGAAAAGCCTGGAAGTCAGCTCAGGGAAATAACATGAATAGCTGAATGCTTGCTTACAGGTACAAATCAATAAAGTCTAAAATAACTGATTTACAGCAGCTTYGAATTATTAGCTGCTGCCAGAGTTGGCAGTTTAGGCAAATGTAAAGAACTCAAATTCGTKCTCAGTCAATAAGTTTTCCTTGGTGCTGGAAAACCAAAGTGCAAAGCTCACCAGTTAAATAAATAATGTTGAATAAATAACAATTGGGTTTGGTTCATCCACAGCAACTCCTCGAAATCAGACTGTTAACGTGTGATCCCCTTCTGTGGAARGCTCATAAAGCTGACACAATAAAGCTGTTTAATCGATGTTGATTTAAAGGAAGCAAGGATTTTAGGGAGGAGAAAACATGGTTTTGTTCAGGTTTAGCCCAACAGGGTCAGGATAAAGAAAAATGCTCGTTTTGTACATGTAAGGCCTTCCTTAAGATCGGAATAAAATAAGTTTTTAAAGCTAGGGATGAACCTCATAACAGCCAAAACAATTAACGCCCTTCTCATAAAACAACCCCCTTATTTTTACCTACTAAAATGCAGAAGGGGAAGTGCTTGAGGTGCAGCTTCTCAGTGAGGGTTGGGGTTATTCACCAATAGGTCTCCAAACAAAAATTAAACCCCAGATGGTTCCTCAGGAACCAGCAAAGATAATCTCTCCTCTAAAAATGCTTRTAAACACAGAAAAATATTTTAAAAATCCCCTTATTTAAGCTAATTCCTTTGGGAATTCCTCCAGGGCTGAAGGTTCTGCTGCCCAGTTCCAGCCGTGCTTTACAAACCCGATGGGTTTTTCTTCCATCAGTGCTGTTTAATGGACAGACTCTTTCAGTCAGCTCCTTTGACATGCTCTCCCAACTTCCACATCCAAGACATGTCTCAGGCTATTTCCATCTCTTTTCTGGATGGTTTTGGACTCTGTCAAGTCCTGGCATATAAAATACATTTATTTCCTGTAATATTGGAAATTTTCCTGGAGCGATTGCTTTCAAAGGCATTTCCATGTCTGCCTGTATCCGGGGTGAATTCTGGYTTTATTAAGGTGGAAATCCACGTGAGCTGCTGTCAGGAACAGCAAAATTCAGCCTGCCCTTACACTGCAGATTCTCAATGACCAGATTTAGCTAATTCCACGCTTTATTCCCGAGTTAATTGGTTCTGATGATTGATTGTCCTCCTGTGCTGCTTTACCTTGTAAAGTGCTCCTACAGGTGAGCCTTTGGAGCTCTGAAACGATTTTTTTCCCCCCTACAAATGGTTATAATGACGATTTTTCAAGCATTAAATAATATTGCTGCTCACTGTGCGTTGTTTTAGCTTGTCCTAAAAATCTGCCTCCCACCAATCCTCAGCTGAGCCACGCAAATACGGAATTTATTCGCCTCCATCRTCCTCACGTGAGGCCAAAGAAAATTGTCAGAGCTTCTCAACGCCTGCAGAGGTCACGGCCAGGCTCCCCCTGCCCTTCCCAAGGGCTCTGGCCRTGCTTCTCACAAAGACAAAAAGTGGAAAAAATGCTCTGCAGACATTCTGGACTGACCCCCAGGCTGAGTGGTTCCCTCGGTGTCACCTCACTTTTCTTCCCAAGCAAAGGTTTCCACGTCATCTGCCGCCAGCTCCCAGCTTCTGCTGTTTTTCATGGCATAAATTCCCAGGTTTTCACGAGTGGAAATGTCAAGAGACCACAAAATATCACCTGGCCATAATTACCCATTAGGCAAAAACCAGTAGGTTTTTTACATTATATATTATAGTAGGTATTGTAGATAACTTTCCAGAAGTATCCAAGGAATTAAATGGTACCCAATGATTTGTGAGACCAAATGAGCACCATGAAATGATTGTTTTACAGCTGCCTCACTGCATCAAATTCCCCTTCCCCAATGGGGGGAATTTAATTTAATTTAATCTAATCAATTAAATGATTAATTTATCATTTATCTTCACCTGGAAATGAATCTCCTTCCATTCTTATCTGGCTACATATTCCACAGGAAGCCTTGCTCAAAACCTGTTTTATGCACACTATTTTCAAATAAACATAAAATTAATTCAAGAAGAGCTTTTAAACTGCAGATAAAAGAAAAGCAAATAAATAATCAAACAAAAGCAGAGTATGCAGACAAAGCCCCGAGGTTCTCCCACTCCAAGGGAATCTCAGGAGTGGGATTTGGCTCCTCTACAAGGACACAGAGTCGGTTTGAGCATCAGTGCCACCAAGCAGCAGGTGCTGATGGCTGACAGTACTGGATATTTACATTTCTCTGTGTTCTTGCTCTGAAACCAAGGCACACATTACAGTTTTTATGTTTCCAGGTCTCCAGCAGGACGATGTCCAAATGTTTTGCATGGACAAATAACCAGCACACACGGCTTTAGGCTCCCAGAACTATCGGTCCCTYGAATTATCCTTTCCTCTGGTGCTCAGTTCCACTCAGGGTTGCATGTCCAGCACTCCAGCACGAGAAAAAAATAACTTTATTCTTCACTCTTTCACCTCTTTCTTGGAAAATGGCGGAGAACACTTAAGAAAATTTAGATTTGATTCAATCTGTGAAAATTGGCTTTTCCTTTTAGCCCCTTYGCTGCCTTTTCTGCTGGGAAACCCAGCCAGCTGGATTTCAGGGCAGCATTGTGAACAACCCCAGCCACCAGCACGGGGTTGCTCTGTTCCTCACCCACTTGCTGCAAATCCTGCCCTGAGACTCCCTCAYTCTCTCTGGCAACCTCCTTTTAGTCCTGTATTGTTTCCCAGCCCTCGGAGAGCATTTCCTGCAGCCCCAGGCTCCCTCTCAGAGGGATGCAGACGTTTTTCTGCCCCGGTGTTCCAGCCTGGCCTCGCTCCCTCCGTGGCAGCCCTTCCAGACACACGTGGCTTTTCAGATCTGTTTAATTGAAGCCTGCRGGTCTCTTCCCAGCACCCTAATTCAGCTCTTTTTGCTGCTTCTGGATGAGACTGCACTTTGTGGCCTTCATTTTCCAAGAGCCTCCAATCTCCTAATTAGGCACACGACGTGAGGAGCCGGAATTTCACAAAATCCACCGACGCTTGAGCACTGACCTTCTGAAACTCTACCCATCAGCCTCACACTGGCAGCTACCAAGGCCTTAGGATTTATAATTTTTTTTTTTTAATCTAAACCTTATTTTAGCAGCAAAATCCTGATGCCACTGGGCAGCAGAGGTGCCGAGATTTTTCAGGTGCTTTTGCAAATGCACACAGTGATTTGAAGACGCCCCAGCACACTTTTATTCTATGCACAACCTCTTTTATACTGTTAATTGAACAGGCTGAACTTCACAGTGGCTACGAAGAAACAGAATTAAAATCACTCCTGGGATAACAGAAATGTGTGCTTGTCAGCACACAGAGTATGAGGCATTTGGGGAGAGAGACAATAATTAGACTTTAACTAAGAATGCGGGATATGTGAAAAGACCAAGCCATCTGCTTGAAACAAAGATGGAATAGAACAATGAGAAACCTTCTGAGAAAGAGGGATAATCAGAAGGCTAAAAAAGAGGATTRTATTGCCCTGCTAGGTTTTGACACTACCCCAGAAGGATTTGTTGTAACCTAGGAACCAAATGTTGCATTCTGGCTGGCTGATGAACCCTGGGTGGCTTTGATAAGGAAGATGTGTGACTGCAGCACGTTTCTTGGGGGAAAAAAAGTGAAATTGATACCAAAAGAGTCAGTTTTAATTTTCTGTAGCTAAGTGAGCTCTGGAGTGATGCAGCAGCACTGGTTCAGTGCCCTCAGCAGGGTAAAGGGAAGGAAACCCCTGTGAGTACAACACACATGGATGCATTTTGCTTGACTCCAAGAGGGAGCAGAAAGGCAATTCCCATCTGAAAGGAATGTTTGTTGCCACCAGAAATGCCTGCAGAGTGCTGCTGTGCAAAGAAAATTCACCTTTATGAAGGGGGAAGCACCTGCCTCAAGGCAGGGCTGCAGTGCCAGAGAAAACCCAAACCAGCAGCGTTTCTCACGGACGCTTCTCCCAAACAACTGCATTTTGTGGTGTTCACACGTGAAAAATTCAACAGGCACTGCTCCTGTGGGGGGGAACAAGAGGGGTCTGCAGGCTCCAGGGGCTGAGCTGGACAAGGCAGGTGGGATTTGGAGGCTTACAGGGRTGGCTGCTCAGCAGTCCTGGGTGCTGTGGGGACATAAAAACCACCGGATCATGCTGCTGCTTCCTGTCCCAGCACACCCTCCAGAGCTAGCAGTGCCCTCCTGCCTTATCAGACTGATGTCTGGGGGGAAGAAATTGCTGCCTGTCATGTTTATCAGGGCTAGACAACCCCCACTCCACGTGCTTGAAATTAGCACATCAAGGCAGGGAAAATTAATGAGCRATTTGGGGCTTCAGCTGGGAAAGGCGGGTTGACCTCAGCTGTTGTTCTGCAGAGAGCAACTTCGTGTGGCCCTGGTCACACAGACCTCAGACGCTGCGGGAAGCAGCTCCCTGACATTCTCCTGGGCTTGCCAGTGCTAATTCAAACCCCAAAAAACACCAGGAAAAGTGCATTCTGTTTGTTGGCCCCTCACCTACACAGGTTGTACAAATCCATTTCCACCTCGTGCTCCCTGTCTATCAAACAAGAGTCATTCCCCCCCGGTGAATAGTAAAGTTTAATTAACGTTTCTGAACTACTGCCRAATGCTCGTGTGGAATTGAACAGAAAGCACTAATAATGGAGAGAAYAGACAATTCAAAACAAAGCTGAATGCAAAATGTAGGGCATGTAGTCATGAATCTCATTTTCCGCTCGTGCGTGGCACAATTTAAAGGACATTTTTAGCCTGCTCTGTGTGGAGGAGGACAAATACTATGCAGCTTTAAATAAATTTGTGTTTTTAAAAGAGTTGTCTGTGGGACCAGCTGGGATTTTATCCAGGAGAGGATACAGTGGGTTTCTCCAT
Organism: Parotia lawesii; assembly: GCA_003713295.1. Classification (NCBI taxonomy): domain Eukaryota; kingdom Metazoa; phylum Chordata; class Aves; order Passeriformes; family Paradisaeidae; genus Parotia; species Parotia lawesii. The sequence continues at coordinate 829,983 of RAHM01000182.1, forward strand.
TCCTGCGTATCACTTTATTTCTCCATCTTCTCTTTCCATAATGCTTTATTTTGTTTCTTTTCCCCACAGTCTGGGCTGGCATCTCAGCCCACAAAGCTTTGCCCAATTCCACCTCATTCCAAAAGGCTGGACATGATGAGATGGAGAATTCCTGCACGTGAGAAACCCACACCAGACCAAACCCCATTCCCACGTCTGGAACACGGACGCGTCAGGACAGATGCGAGCCACGAAACCAGAGGAACAAAATGTGGGATGCAGGCTGCTGCCTGTTGCTTAGCAACCCTCCCCTGGTGTCACCCAAATCACGGCCTCAGCACCAGAGATCTGCACAGGGATCATCTGAGCTGGCAGCAAACAAAACCCCACGTTCCCGTTTCACGCCGGCTCCGACGGCACCGCGGGCAAGGAGCGCGTTTGCCTCCTGATAAACTCCGAGAGTGTGCCTGCTAATTAAAGCAATAATCTGCTTAAATTATGGAATTCTGACCTCACAGACAGCAAGGGAGGCGGGAGGGACACAACGAGGCCACGACTCGATCAGGATTGCACGGCAGAGCTCCGTTGGGAGGGGACAGGGCAAGGTGGGCAATGAGCTGCTCGCCTCCTGAGGCAGCACAGCCATTCTCTGCTGTTCCTCATGCAGCACTTAGCTCCCACATTCTGTATTTTTACCCTTTTCAKATTCTGTATTTTTACCCTTTTCAGATTCTGTGTTTTTACCCTTTATATTTATGAATGCATCAAGCTGCAGAGCGCAAGCATTTCTTCTTTCCTTTCCAGAGGATGTCACAGTCTGTTTCCTTCATTGAACAGCAAAACTCCAAAACCTTTCACATATAAAATCCAAACTAAGTTGCTTCATGAGACAAAACAGCTTCAATATTTTATACCAAATATATGTCTCAGTTAAACAAATAAATTACAGGAAATTTTGTCTTTTCTCTCTTTAACTGGGAAGAACTTATTTCATTCAACGTCAGCTTCTTATGCAGTGTGAAAAAGAAAACAGAAGGCCACATTTCATCCTTTATTGCAGACCTCTGAGTGTGGAAAGCACTTGATGAATCTGGAAACAAATTCTGCTCAAGGCACCCACCCAACAAGAGTGTTCTTGTCATTAGGCTCAAGAAATTCCTRGGTGCTGCTGAATAGATTTAACACAACGAGAAATGGAAGGTTCATGAATAGAAAATGTTCTCCACCTCTGGGTTTTCTCAGTCAAACCCCCAGCTTGCTCCTCCATGTCCTTCCGTGCATTAAAACCTGAAAACCCGTCCTCTTCCCACCAACCTGCTCCTGCTCATAATTTAAAAAAAACTCAATTCATGGTTCCCTGAACACTAAAAATTAAGCCAGAGCCCTCTCTAATCCTAAACTGCTGCAGCCAAAAGGCTAAAAGCAAAATAAAAAATGATCTTCCATCCTTTTCTTAGCAAATCCTACTGYTCATACAGACATCAGCATACCTGAACTTCTGCTTGGAACCTAAACAATCCCTCCTGGCCTTGGGTATTTTCCTGGTTTTCCAGCCTGTGTAAAATCCAGCATTAAACTCATCCGATAAATGCTTCCTTAAATATTTATTTCCTGGGTTTTATCATTGGCTCAGCACAAATCTTCCCTTGTACATTTTTCAGCTATTCCAGAGCAGTCAAATACAAATCTGTCTCCAATCAAGCACGTGGCAGAAGTCAACTATTTGGTGGGCATAAAATATAGAAAGGAAAAATTGCAGCAGCTGCTCCCTGGCTGGAACACRGGCTTCAGCAGGTATTAGTGACAAAAATGGCAATTCTGGAGCAGTGGTGGGTTGACTCTGCCACATTGGAAAAGCTGACCTCAGGATGGCAGCTCTGGAAAAAAAGAGCTGTCTGTGATGGTCTTACAAGAGGAAAAATGTCAGAAATTTGATGGTTATTTCTGGCAGAAAAACTATGGGAGTATAGTGATTTTATGGGATTTTCATGGATGGCTCCGAAGGGACCTCAAAGGCCATCGAGTTCCAAACCCCTAACAAAAAACCCAAAAAATCTGCTGGTGGACTTTGCAATTCTTACAGCCCTGGTGGGTTTCATACATGTACAGGAAAATTTAGCAACGAATCCTAAATTTTGAATTAAAGACGATTTCACAGTGGCCTGTGCAAAAACAAGTTCTGTGCACTGCTTCCCCAGCAATAATAAAYACCATCCACAGCAGCCTGGCCCTTTGGCCCTAGGAGGGGTCCAACAGGAACCCAACAGCAAGACTTCCCTGTTTTCTCCTTTATAAAATTCAGTTTATTAAACCAAAGTCAGCCCTGAAACTCAGTCACTCCCCGGGATGTTTTTGGGTTATACTGCATGGATTAAGGCGCAGAGAGCTTGAGAAAAACAAACCAAGTGACTCTGAACTGATTCACAGCGAGCTGCAATGAATGCCTGCCTGGGTCTGCCACTGCTCATCCACTCAGGACAAAGAATTCCATGGGACTCTTCCCTTCAGGAGAGCCAAGCAAGGACTATGCAAAAGTCCTCTACTTTAACTAGGTAAATCATAATTTTAAGAAGAATCTAAAGGTTGATTCTCGAGTCACTGACACTGAGAGCTGGAAACTGTTATTTTTTATAATTTTTTTTGTATTTTTTATCTGAATATAAAGCTTTATTTATCACTGCTGTCCTCCTCAGAACATCATAGAGCAGAACCCTGACATTACCATGGAGGTCTGGCACAGCTTTTTATAAGTTCATGAGTTCTCCCAAGCTGGGATGGGTTTTCCTTCCCTTCCTTTCCCCGTTCACTCCATCTTCTCTCAGCCTTAGATTCTGCCTGCAGCCAAAGCAGCCTTACTGCTTTCACTCTCACAGGTTTCCTGCTCTCACAAGCATCCCCTGGACATTGCAACAGGTAAAAGTGAGGAATCAGGGAGGGATTTATCCAGAGTTCCCGTTCGCACTGCACACTCTGCTGCTGAACACTGGAATATGGGCAGCCCCCTGCCTCGCCAGCCAGCTCCTGAATAACACAAGAACAAACTCTGGAGGATTGTACAGTGGCTGATCAAATTTAAAATAGATTGCTGGGATAAATACTGGAGGCAGTGATGGGACTTTAAATCATCAAACCATCAAAGCAATCTAAAAATAACCAAGTGCAGCTCGCAGCCGCTTGATTCCAATTTGTAGCCGAAATAACTGAGGGCCCCGATTATTTGCAGGTTGCATGTTTGGGCTCCTGCTTTTCACACTGCTGTAGCTCTCGTGACATTTTGTACCAGTGGAGAGGAGCACTGCCCATCTCTCCCCTACCTGAAGGAGCAGTAAAAGCAGAGCCTCGGGTGTTTAAAGCTACAGAAGTCCTGCCTTGTTCTGTTGTAGCAGCTGATTTTGGGAAAGGGGGCAGGGAAGAGGGATTCTTCCTGAGATTTGCTGCTGACTGAGGTTTTTTCTGCCACAGTGCAATGGCCCAGCTTTGCAGGGGGAAGTGCTGGGCTTGGGACACGAGGCACTGAAGGGGTTTGGGTTCTGCTTCAGCAGCCCCAGCACTTGAGAAGGGGGATGAACAGTGATCAAAACACTTCCCTACGGCTCAGAACACGCAGGCTCCTGTCCCATGTGGCTCTTCTGGGTCCTACAACACATCTGCATCACCAAACCGTAGAAAGAACTTGGTTAGCAGTGAATAAACCTTCAACATGCCCATGAATACAATTATTACCATCAGTTCATGGCCTGTGTCCCTCAGACACTAAACCACCTCCTCTAATCCTGTTGAGAAAAAAAATCTTACCTCTTCTGCAGAAGTTCCACAATTTCTAAATCAGCTTGTCCTCTACTTTGCTTTTTAAGAGAGGAAGAAAACCCAAACAGCCTCTCTGCAGGTCCAGCAAGGAGCTCTTTTCACCTTGCCCAGCACCACAGTGTTTGTTACAGGAAAGGAGATGCCACACAGACCCCACAGAATGCCAGGAAAGAATTTGGCTGCCACAGGTGGAATGTGAAGCATTCCAGAGATTTTGGATGCTCTGCGTGGCAAACAACACACCCTACAGGTGCTGCTTTTTCTTCCCTTTAGGACCAGGGTCTGGTTTTGCGCCTCCCTTGGCTGCTTGTGGCAGGGATGGTTCCCATGCCAGCACTGCCATCGCACAGAGCAGACCCTGCTCATCCCAGTGCCCGCCCTTGAACAGGGGTGGCAGCCACAGCCTCATCAGGAATTCAGCTGAGGAAATGCCCATCTCCCTTATCACTCCTCTTGGCAGCTGCTGATAAGCCATCTTGTTCCCCTTGCTGTCTACAGCACAGCTCTTAATTTGGGATTATTTTTCCTCTGTACAACCAAGTACAAATAAAAAAGAACTTTCTGAGCTTTCAGGTGTGCCTCTTGGCACCATGTTGGCACACTCGTGTTTTATTGGGGGAGCACGACAGAAATTAGAGCTGGAACTTCATGCAAGGGAAAATAACTTCCTCCTTCCTTGCACTGGCTTCTCATGCCGATATTTGGATATTTAGGGAGCTCCTCCTGGCCTATTCAGGAACCACAAGTCACAGCTAAAAGGAAGCTGATTTAAGCCACAGCTGAAAYGCTGCAGCCCTCTTCTCCAGACCTTGAAGTCAACCCTTTAGGGTAAATGCTTTTCCAGACTTGGGCAACTCTGCAACAACTTCTACCTCTTCCAACAAAGGTGATGCCTTTTCCTGGTCTTAAAATCAAGAGTCAAACATGGTTAGAAGGGAAAAAGGGATTTTACCTTGGTATTTATTTTAAGGATCCTTAGGTGCACCACATCCAGGTCAAATGCCCCTCCATGTACACCTCAATTCACACCCCCAAAAGATCTGGTAAATCATTATAGGTGTTACTAATTACATATCTATCAAAGACTCCCCAATGAGAGGCTGGAGTGAGCCCCCCTCCCCAAGGAACCTTCCCCTGGATGGTTCTATCTCAGTTTACAAAATGTGTTCTGGWGAGGACCTTGGGCTCTGGGGCACTCTGATCCCCGACTACAAAACCTCTAAAATGTTTCGTCTCTTAGCTTAACAAACAAGCCCAGGAATGTAGGCAAAAAACATTAGGAACACAGAAGTTGTGAAAAGGTATAACAGGGGTTTAAAAGAAAAGGCAAAAAATCATCAAGGCATCAAAGGCAGCAGCAAAGCCATCAGCTCTGGATGCTGTCTGAGACACAGCACAGCGTATCTGTTGCAGCACTCGGGTCAGAACATTTCCCTAGAGTGGTGTTCCCATCGTCGTCCTGCACCTTCCCAGTTCATTACCATCACTGCAGCAGCTCTGCCCTGCCCCTTGCGTGCGGGGCTCAGGCTAATGGGATGTGTCACATCCACAGCCGCGCCGCCGCGCGCTCAGAATCCGCACAAATAAACGCTCCACAAAGGCACCGAATCAGGACACTGCTGCAGGGCCAGCGCGGATGTGTTTCAAACCCACCACTCTGTCAGGGGTTGAAGGAACATCCAGGAGCTGGCTCACGTTGACAGCACTGGACAAGCCATTTTCCAGCGGCTCCTTAAGCCTTCCATCACGGGGCTGCTGTGTCAGAGCTAAATCAGAGCTGCTCCCGTCAAGATTTCGAGCCCTCCGAGTTATCGTCATGTCCAACGTGTGCAAATCGCACGCGGGGCAGYGAGTGTTGGGCTGGGATTTTTCTGTTCCAGAGGTGAGGGTGGGTGAGCACAGCCCCAGAGCACACTGCTAGCAGGAGACCTGTAAACACACACCAASGGGACTTTGCCTCCAGCTGCACCTGCCTCCGTGGATTCAAAAATTACCTTGATCTGATGAATCATTCCCAAAAGCTTTGCCGCAAGGGAGAACGATCTTCCAAGAACTTCAGATGCTGACATGAGCTCCTAGAAATTACATCTTCAGGAGCTCTCCTTCTGGGAGTGCTGGTGAGGGGATGCAGTTTTCATTAGCTCTGCCCCATAAGCAAGACAGGAATAGTGAGGAATTTATTTCTTCCTCCAGTGAGCATGTTGTTCCAGCAAACAGAAATACTGAGATATTTCTCATTTTCTTGCTTTTCTCCCTCACTCCACCTTCAAGWATTTAAAAACTCAAGTCATCTGTGCAAATATCCTTGCTAATTATTCACATTATCCATGTCCAAGCAGAGCCCATTAACCCTACAAAGGGCAGGAGCCTCTCAGTGCTCTGACAAAGTGACAACACATTTTAGGAGAGGCTGACTAACAGAGAACATAAACCTGGGGCTTGAGAAAGGTAAATCACAGACTGGTTTGTGGTTGCCTCATTCAAGATACCACAAGACATTTCAACAACTTTAATACATGGCCTAGATGKGCTGAATGTCTGCTTGTGTAGTGTCTGATAATTAAAATAAAAAATAAACAGTGAGTTATGGATGATATTGTGGGCCCAGTGCAGAGTCTGTGGGAACAAATTCAGCTCTGAACTAAACACTCACTGCCCAGGTGGGTTCAAACAGGTTTGTGATGATCAAAGGACACTTCAGACTGACGATATAAAACATGTAAAATGAACAYACACAGGAGAGCAAGATCCTTCCAAGCAACGGAAGCATGGATCTCCATCAGAAAAAAAGAAGACAAAGCAGCAGGCTAGAAATATATTATCCAGAGGATGGTTTAGTAGAGTATGCAAGAGGAAAAACTCTTTATTCATAACTATTAATTGGAAAAGAAAATGAAGAAGAAACAAAATTAGYTGCAAGATTAATTATTCCTGAAGGCCTTTCTCCTGTTCATTTTCTGGCTCGTATTTTGCTTTCCTCTACAGCAACTCTTTCCCAAAAGCATGATTTTTGGAGAGGATATGAGATTTTTAAAAGCAATATTTGACTTAAAGAAGATCAAAACTAGTTCTGCATCCTCTAAAGTGTGACACTTTTGGATACAGGGGRTTTGTTCTGAGGTTTAGTTCTCAASAGCAGCACCAGTGCCCTGTGACCAGCAGCAATCTCTGCCACAGCCCTGAGGGGCTTACCTGGAAAAGGCCAAGGAGTGAACTTTTGTGAAAATAAATCGTGATTTCAACCCGTTTAAAGCTGTGCCCTGTTAAAATCAGTCTCCAGAAAGAACTTGCTCCTGGTGAGAAGCTCAGATTTGCTGGAGAAAATTGCTCTGTGGGGGGAATCCTTTCCCACCCTGGCAGGGMAGGGCTGGGCCGGGCTGGCAGAGCTGCTCAGTCCCTCGGTGCATTTCCCTGCCAGGAGTGATGTGTGACCTGGAGAAACGAATGGGCCGASAAAACACCGCACCTGGAGAAAAACCCACCAGGTTCTGTGCATGGAAGCTGAGCAGCAATTTGCCACCAAGCCTTCCCAAAGGAAAAGAGCAGCGTGGAAACCACGGCAGAGACCCGCCAGTGCTTTGTTCAGGGCCAAGTATGGGGTGGATTCTCAAAGGTGCTTGGCTGGTTTGGGGGTTTTTGGAGGCACCCTGATGTGGGCAGTGAAAGAAAGYGCTCAAGCCCAGAGGATGCTGCTGCTGCCATTCACTCTGAGGCATTTTGGGGCTGCAGCTGGAAGCAGCAGTGAATGGGGTTGGAGGTGGTGATGGGGACTGGGGAGAAGGGCAGAGCAGGGGCTCCTCGTGTGCCAAAACAAACTGGGAAGACACTGGTACCAGCACTTCAGGCATCTCTGCCCCCTCAGCACCTGTGGGAGCTGAGGCCTCTGGAAGAAAAGGTCCTTTTTACTTAAAATAAGGTCCTTTTTATTCAAAACAAGGTCTTTTTGGGGTCCAGCTCCCATGCAGCAGGGACTCCTCAGTCTGCTGGCAGCTACAAACACAGAATATCCGTGAATTACAGGTGCTACGGATAAAACAGCTCCTAAATACTTCCACACTGTTCTACAGGGACTYGGAACATGCTTAAAATTGTTACTGGGCTAACATTCACCCTTTTGCCTCTTTCCCTGCCTGCACGCCTCAGTTTTCCTTGCCTGAGTGGTCCCCAAAGGATGGTTCTGCACACAGTGAATGCACCTCCAGGAACCAGATTTTTCTGGGAGCAAGCCAGGCAGATATCATCCAGAAAGGTAACGTTTCATAATCATTATTTAATTGCTGCTTTTAGCTCTAGTCCCCTCCAGACTGAAAGCAGTGCTCATCCAACCAGGCAGCAGCAACTTCTCCAGCCAAGCAGTGCTCACCAATAGACTTGATTATCAAGAGATCATCAGAGGCTCTTTGTGGAGCATTCATCCCAAAAAACAGCTGAAACGGAGGCAAAATTCACCCAGGTTATTGGCTGCTGCTGGGTCACCTCTGCCTTTGAGGGAAGGACTCTTCAGTGACACAGATCCGTGAAGCCAAGCACGAGGAAGGGAGAGGAAAATGAAACATCAACACCTCCGTACCCACGGCCCTGCAGAGGAATTTTCCAGCACCAAGATGATAAAAAATCAAATCCCWAGTGCAGCCAGAGTCTGCCAAAAAAATCTCCCGTCCCTGAAGCTCTCTGTGATCAGGAGCTGCCTGGTTCATGCAAAGTGGAAGAGTGTTCACAAGAGAGAAGAGTCCGTCAGCTGAGGAGCCTCTGTGGAAGGTGAGGAGATGCTGAGATGCYCTGGGCCAGAAGGAGGAGCTCCATCCATGTCTCCCACATTATGGATGAGCCAAGAGTTAGATTAGTCCTGAAATAAAATAAAAAATAGGGAAAAAATTAGAGATACAGAGCTACTACTCCATTTTGTAAATTACACCGAAATCCACCTTGTTCACATCCTTCTGYGTTCCTCCTCAGATTTAAATGGAAATGTTCACTTGAGAATTTCATTYGAGGGGAATGAATTARACRCTGAGTCCCCCTCCAGCAGAGGAGGAGATGCCCTCGAGGTCCAGGCCTGTCCCCACCTTCCTCAAAGCAAGCTCTCCCCCATAATTCCTCAATAAAATAACGAGTAAGAGGGAATTAAATGCTTTTCCAGAACGTCAGAGACGTTTTCCTGCAAGAAGGAGCAGCAACCGTATTAACCTCGAGGCTGATGCTCCTCTGCTGACGGGGAGGGGAAAAGGACTGAAAGGTTGAGTTCCAAAGGACCCTTCAGCCTCCCACTGATTGAGGCACAGAAAGCAGCAGCAAAGAACAGGAACCTGCTGCCCCTTTAGTGCCAGGGCTCCAGAGGCGCCCGTTAATTTTCCAAGGAAACAGATTCCTCGAAACCCTGAGCTCCGGTGTGCTCGTGCCTGAAACAAAGCGAGGTCACTTTCACTCTGCTGCCACGGGGGCATCGGTCAGRGCTCCCCCACGCACACGTGGTGCAGCAAACCCTGCTGGGGATGGATTTAACCAAAATAACAGCATTTCCAGCAGTTCTGGGCCCTCTGACAGCACAGCCAGACCACCAGGATGCCCTGCAGATGGAAAGGTCTCCCTAACCCATCACTCGTCTTCCTAACCTTTTGCTATCCAACAAATCGAAATATTAGACCCTTGTTTGTCAACCTTAACGTTCTTAAAACTATTCCAAAATACATCTTATTTTTCAGTGAGAATATTTTCCTTTAAAAACAGGCACTTATTTATTCTCAGACACCAGTATCACGCCGTGCCACCCACTAGGCAGGACTGCCTCAACGTGGTGGATTTTTATCCCGGTTTATGAAATAATCCCTCATTTCAAACATGYATTTCCTGCCTCTTCCTGCATGATTCYAATTTTYACAGGTAATTCTGCAMCAGCTATGAGGCATTTCTCAGCTTGGGGAGAGGTAATTTTGTGAATGAATTTGTGACAAATTTAAAAAACAGCTCAAACGACCACATCAGAGGCAAATTTCACTGCTGACCCTTTCTGCTGTAACATCCTTTCAATTCTTGGCTGCACGAGGTCACTTCTTGTTCTCAGTATTAACTTGCAAAAGAGGCATCTGAGGTAACAAAACTCAGGGTCACACRATTTATAACAACGAAATTCCCGTTTCTTCCTCCTTTTCATGCCTTCCCCTCACTCACTCTGCAGCCAAAAGAACTTCYCCTCATTTCTGGAAGGAATGATGAGAGATTTGCTTCTCCAGACTGAGGCACCCAGATTGCTGCTCAAATTTACATTTCCTTGGGGAAATGATTAGCCAGGTGACTTAAGTGACCTTTAAAAACTAAACAAGCAAAAAACAACGCCACACAAACAGCCAAAAAAATSCCAAAATTAAAAAAATTTAAAAGTTAAAAAAATAAAAAAAAATTGAAAAAATAAAAAGCCAACTCCTAACATAACTCAGCAATTTGCACAAGACACTGAGCTCACTCCAGCTCTTGGAACTGAGGGGTCAGTTTTTGATGCCCAAAGCCATTCCCAGGCACACAGCTCTGCCCAGGCAGAACCAGCTGCCCAAAATTCCCTCCCGTGGTGGAAATGTTACTGCATTCAGTGCCMGTGACAGTGAAAGCAAAGTGAATTTTCCTGAAGAAAGGCAAGAGCCTGGTTCAGACAAACGCATTTAAACATCACTGTGATAAATAAACACAAAGGTGCAGATTCTCAGCTGGTAATTTCCATCAGAGCTCCATTAATTCCATGAAGTTATGTCCTTTTACCCAAAATAACGACCTTCCCCAAATAATCCCCAAACCAATGCCTCCTAAAAAGGATCAGGGMAGGCAGGAACTGCTGGTGGGATCCAGTTTCAATTCAGGATTATTCTGATGTAAAGAAAACAGWGTGGTTTCAGGTAAAGGATCACCTCATTAAGCTTTAATCCAGAACTGCTGAAAGCCAGTTATTAGGAAATCATTTCCTGCTGCTTTATTCTCTAGTGAAGTTCAATAATTAGAAACGTTGTAAATCTCCTTTGTCTTCATACTCTTGTTGTGATAGGGGCATAATGACTCTTCCTAAAGAGAGAACCAGCCAAGTGGAGTTAAAAACACTTCCCCAGAACAGGAAAATGCCGCAGATATCTGAACACATTGGTCTGCAACACAGCAGGATTGCCAAGAGRAACATTCCCAAACATCTTCTGGTAAATAGACATCATTTATTCATTTATTCTCTGTTTGGGACCTGCCTGACCTCCAGTGCAGCAGAGACTCAAATGCACCGAGTTAAATCCRTGTAGCACCCAATAAATTCTATAAYTGATCCCTAATTTATGTTCTGGATTGAGTTCCTATTTATTTACTTACACATTTCTTCAGTAAAGAGCTTTAACATTGTCTCCTTGACACCGCTGTAAATCAATTCCCTGCTGAACAGCATTTTCTATGCCAGTAAATTCCATCTCTGAAATCCAGAGGCTTTGGGGTTTTTAATCCCCTCGCATGCTCCAAGCTGATGCGCTCCAGGTGATCCTGTCTGCTTCACCAGGCAAAGCTGAGCTTGGAAAATGAGGTACATGGGTTTTGGCAGGGCCAGAGCCACGGAATCCTTCAGTGGGAGAAGCAGAACACACACGTCCCGCGCTCTTGCACGACACGTAAATATTTCTATTTTGTTCACCTTGATGAATAATCATTCTAATTTCATTGCTTTTTTTAAAGTGAGCAGGAGAGTTTGTGCATGGGGACAGCTGTGGGCGTTTGGCTATGATAATCAGGCTACCATGGGGGGGAAAAACACAAATCTGAAGGAGCAGATCTCCCCYGGGCAATTTTGCAAGTTGGGAAACTCATCGCGATGTCATTTCTTGAACAGTCAAAGCCTTTCAGCTCAGCATTAATCAGGATATATTTTAATCAAGGAGAAATAAGTAGCCAGGAAATAAATCTGAAAATTAAGCAATAGCAGTGGATTTACAAGTAAAATTATGACATGAAAATAAATTAATTTGTGTTGGGTGTCTTTCAGCAGCAGCTCRTGGGGGTTTTTTAGGCTTTTTTCTAAGTAAAGCAGCTTGGTAAATATAGACTGTGCATTTTCATATTCCTGCTTATGATCACTTAACTAATTAAAGTAAGACRCATTACTTTTTAATGTGCATAATTAATATGTATCATCTTTATTATMCTCAAGATCAGGGTGAAGTTAAACTGCAATGGGATGAGAGAATGCACTGGACTAAACACCACTGCCACAAGACACCATGGGCACACCACGATGGGATGGTTCATCTCCTTGGGACAGGAAAAGTCTGTTTTAATGGGAAAAAAACATGCACTTGGCATTGTACTTTTGTTAATAAAGATAATTTTCTACTGCCCACTCACAGTCAGAGCAGAGCCTTTAGCAGGAAGGATCCAGAACAAGCCAAGGTGAACTTTTCATCGGTTTGCAACAACAGCTGGAGCCAAAGGATGTCACTTTCCTTGGCCATCCTGGCTTCAGGAAACACAAAAATTCCAGGCTCAGGGCTCTGGAGAGCCTTTGGAATGTGCCAAAATACATCATCCAAATGCTCTGGTCAATACCTGCAGCTGTACATGGGGAGGGCTGGCGAGTTCATGGAGGTGCCTCCCAAAGTGCTCATTGTTAAAGCACTGGATGTGAAGGAAAACTGTCTCACAAATCACAGTGAAACAGGAAAAGAAAACTTCATGTTGTCATGCACTGCAGACTGTTTGGGATTTGCTCCATGCTTTCCATTTGAAGGAATAAAAGAAAGAGAAAAAAAGGAAGAAAAAAAAAGACTGTGACCTTTTAGTGATGAGGAAGAACCTGAGGAAGAAGGAGGGAGAAAGAGAACTCCAGGGAGCAGAAGAAATAAATTTATTTCTTCTGCAAGCTCTTATCTTCTCTGTTATATTCTCCAGGGGTCATGTTCCAGCTGCCCACAAGAGCCAGCCATCATTCCTTTTGTTTGTAAATGGGAAAACGAGCATTRCAACGGAGAGAAACCAGGAACCAGCTCCCTCCAGCCCAGCCACTTTGAGTGTTATTTAAAACAAAAGCTCATTAATGCACACATCACAGACATTCCTCCATCAGCAGGACCTTTTCCCTGGCATGTGCATATGGATATTCCCATTTATTCCCTCCCTTCCCCAGGTGTTCCGCAGGTAACATTTACAGTTCCCTCTTTCTTAAGCCCCAACATGTCCAAACATTGAAAACACACTCACCTGTTAAAAGCAGCTCCTCTTTATGAGTTCCCTCAAGAATTTTTCCTAATATCTGCTATATCCGTGCCCCATATCCCCTTCCTCAGAGGAAGAACCACTCTCTGAAGTGCCAAAATCAACCATCCCTGTGATTACCTTTGGCTCTCAGCTAAGCTGGATCACAGATACTCCACTTCTGGTAGATATAACACACAAATATATTTATTTTCAGAAGTTAGGAGAGCTTTACTGGAGCTGCTTCCTTGCTCTCACAAGTCCAATATCTCRTTTTTGAAAGCTGGCCCCCTTAGAATCCATTTACCTGCTCAAAGTGAAAGGCTAAATCTGGAAGATTAAGTCCTAACCTGTAACTCTGAATCCTCTGTAATTATTCCATACACTAGATCACCACAGAAGACCAAAAATATTCAGCTGCATTTTATTATCCACAACATTGGAGGACGCGTGGCAATTGTTGTTTTGGTCTATGTGTAAAAYAACAGCACAAACACGCCACAGAAGCAATCTTGCTGGTGGGAGGTGTGAAATCCTCTAAATGTGGGTGAGTTTACCCAAATACAACCGGGTTTTTTTAGTGTCAGTAGCTGCGAGTGCTGTACAACCATCATTCCCTCTGTTTATTTTGATTATAAACATTATTCAGATACACCGTTGGCGTCTGCTYAGTTTTCAGAAAGATTCAAAGAAAAATGTGAGGGCAGGAGACACCAACGAGCAGTGCCAGGAAATCCCAAAGCATCACCACTTTCTTTTTCTGTCCCTCAGATCCACACACCTCCTKTCTAAACTTCTTTAATGTTTCCAACTCCAGAAAAAGTTTGCTCTCAGCCCAGACTGGACCTCACTGTGGAACAGAGAGTTTTGTTTCCAGGGAATAGAGGGGTGGAACAGATAAACATRAAAGGAGCTGGATGTTAGTAAAGAACCTTTGAGATTTAGCAGCTTCTCATTTTTTTTTTTCTGAGCCAGAAACACTTAAACAAAAAAAAAAAAAAAAAGTAGAGGAAATAAATTTACTATAAATAAGTGAAAAAGCCTATTAACCAAAGCTCTCCACATTGTGTAATTACACAAAGCAAATACTAATTCTGTCATTGCCTGAAGTCAACCTTTGAGATTTAGCAGCTTCTCATTTTTTTTTTTCTGAGCCAGAAACACTTAAACAAAAAAAAAAAAAAAAAGTAAGAGAAAATAAATTTACTATAAATAAGTGAAAAGCTCTATTAACCAACGCTCTCCACATTGTGTAATTACACAAAGCAAATACTAATTCTGTCATTGCCTGAAGTCAACTAATGAAGGTTGCCATGAAGTTGTAATAAATGAAGTGAGAGCCACAGAAAGAGCCGGGGCAACCTTTGACCAGAAGAACTGGAAATGCAGTGCTCCACCATATATTGAAATAGAAATTCTATTCCATTTCAATTAGTTCTCCACTACTGCCATGCAGATTTGAGGTTCAGTGCCATGTAAAACTAGAGGACTCCCTCCAATTCCCAAGCAGAAACAGCAGCTGTGTTCAGATTTTAATTTTTTTTTCAATATCTCTACAAGTCTCGAGCCTGTCTCAGCTTTCAGCAGGGCTCCATATGGCTCCTACAACTGCCAAGCAAAATACACTCATCAAACCCACGAGAACTCTGCAGCCAAAATCCTGCAGCAAAGTGATGAACTCTGGAAAAGGAAGAGTGCCTACAGAGTTTTGTTTGATATGCAGGGCAGGAATAACACCCTACAGAAAGTTTAGCAGGTGCTGAAGAAAAAAATGCTGAAATATATTAAATATCCTCAATGCACTGAAGCAAGCGCAAGGAGGGCTCAGCCTCCTGAGACTGCGAAATTCATATGGGAACAGCTCCTAACCCAGGAACTAAAATCATTCTTTCTTCCCCTTCAAAAGTTCTTTATTTTCAAAGGTCTCCAACACTCTCTTTTCCTCTTCTAATTAAAYAAAAATCCCATCTGCAACACAGCCATTAGCCTGGTTCCCATGAGCCTTGGAAAAGTCCGACTCTTTTTCTGAAAACTTCAACATCTGCAAGGCACAAAACTGTTAATGAATCAGCAAACGGAGGAATTCAGCCAGGAGGAAGGTGGAGCTTAAATCCCAAAATTCCAGGAGTGCAGGATAACAAGCAYAGCAGAGATGTCTTTGGTCATTTCACGCTGTCAGGGATCAGGTACGCGACAGAAAATTCTCCACCTTCCCCATCTTCCTGAGGAATCCCCTGGTCCACCTGAACCTGGATCTCCACGCCAGGCAATATTGTCTGTGCCACAAAGGCCAAGTCTTCCCTTGGGCATTGGGAAGAAATGAAGCACAGGGAGTGGAAGGAGCAATTAGATCCATCTGGGGAGTGTTTTCCTCCCCCTTTGTGCTCGCCGGGAAAACGCCGCTCGCATTTGTAAAGCTGCGAAACACTTGTCCCATTGCAAACGCCTTTTCTTTTGCCAAGCGAACTCTCAAAAATTAGATATTATTGTGGGAAGCGCTGCCTAATGAGCCAGTGGCATTTAGAATATTCAGATTTTCATTCCTGCCACCCAGTTTTCGAGGCCTGAGAGTGCCATGAATAGGCAGCAGGAACACACGGGGTGGTCACAAGGACAATGGACGCGGGGTACAGCTGTTCCCGCAGCTGCCACCAGCCCCACGCGCTCAGAGCTGGCAGTGATTGATAGAAAAATTACACTGCCTGCACTCCTCCRTGGCAGCCTCATTAGCACTCACAATGCCTGGGCTGCTCTGGGGAATTTTTGCTCCATTTGGCTCTTCCCAAGATGAGTTCTCCCACCTCCCCAGGATAAGGAGAATAAGTGTATAACAATAATCTGCGCCAGAAATAAACACTTGGTGTGGCGTGAACAACACCGCCAACGATATTTGATCGTGAACAACCAACATGGGATAAGTCACAACCACTTTTACAGGTAAAGAGTTTATTTTGAGGGCGGCCAAACTTTTTTCACGCCGCTGTAGTTTCACCTTTTAAAGAACTTTTATTGTGTTCATAGCACGCTTAACACTGAGTGGTTTTGCAACAGATTCTTGCTTTCACACCAGGATTCCAAATATTAGCCCAGATTTCTTGTTTTACATATTAAAGAGATAAAATTCTGTTCCCACCCCAGCAATCAGGAGCAGAACCAGACTTCAGCCTGACACTTTGCCGTGTCTTAATTGAGCCTCCCCTGATGGGGGAGGATTCCCCGAGCCCTTACCCGGGCTCCGCAGACGAACGGGACTCTTCCATGCCTTTGCTCTTAGGTAGTTGTTTATTAAGTCTTATCAGAAAAGGAGCCAAGGAATGAGATGACTCCTCTTAGAAAGTGCAAGGAAGAAGGGCAGTTATCAAGATTACTGTGTCCTTTTCTAGGTAAATTAACCAATGAAAACCCGAAACGAAAGATATTTCTACTTTTCTACCAATGCCCAACAAACTGTTCTGTGACATGAAAGGAACTGCGGCATTTTTCACCCAATCCTCTCAATCCACCTTTGCCGCAGAAAATGGAGTAGAGAAAGAAGAAAGAAGAAGGCCTAAAACAACAACAATCCTCCATTTTGAAGGTTTTGTTTCTTATCTATTTTGCTAAATTAACAAACCCAACACCTCTAAATTTTCACCCTGTGACAATCTTATACAATGTTCTATCACCTAATTCACACCAGTGTAGATTCTGCTTCTTCCCAGAGAGTAGGYAMYTTTCTCCATGGACGAAGGTCAAAAACAGGGYTGTCCAGGGGGGCAAAACYCYTCAAAACAGGCAGAGAAATATTCCCTGCACTCTGGACTCCAACACAGCCAAGCTGATGACCAGCAGGTCGCAGGTCATGGAAAGTTCAGATCCTCTCAGGATCCTCCTGTCAGGTTTTCCCACGTGCCCAGTCACAGAGCCTGCGTTTGGCATTTACAGATCACCAGTTCCAGGTTATCCTGAATGTTAGTGACTCCTCAGGAGGCAGCTGTGATGGAAATCCTGCGGGAATGGCAAGTGACAACACCTACAGGAATGTCCCCACTAATGGTGCCACCCTAAGGATTCAGCCAGCTGCCTAGGGAGTTCTTCAGTCTGTTTTTCTTGACCAAAATTAAGCAAATTGTGCTTTTCCTTAGGCTTTAAAAATGTCTCAGATTTTTTTCCTCTTTGGGAACAGAGTTCAGACAAGTAAATTCTGCCCCTTAACAAAAAAATCCACCAACCAATTAAAAAACAAACCAAAAAAAGCCACCAAACCCCACAACCAAAGGGAAGCATCAATTTTCCCCTAAGCACCAAGACTTTTCAATCAATTCAAGGGGGGAAGTGGAAGCTGGACCAAACCCATGGTACACCTGCAGTGTTTTTAATGATAAATGGCCTTAAGAAAGTTTTGGGGAAGTGACCTACACTYGTTGTATTGATCTGGAGCAGGAAATCCAGCACTGCTGAGCATGGGATGGAYGGGTCAGAGCTTCCCTTTCTGGCTGAGAGTGAAGCCTGGTACCCTCATCACCCCCAGAACAGCATCCCCCCAGGTCAGGATGCTGGAAAGCTCAAGCCAGGAAGGCAGATGTTCCCAAATCCTCTGGGAAAAGATGCAGCTGGAACAAAAGCYTATCAAAGTAATCACAGAATAAATAGATATTAATAGGAAAATGGGATTATCACGAGCAGCAGCTCAGCGTGGGGAAGGTTGTGGGATCCTGCCTCTTGCATTTCTCCAYATCAAACACATTTGCTAATTTTCCCTTCCCACACCTCATGCTTCCCAAACCTGTAGCCAAAATCCAGTTAGAGCTTAGATACAGAACCAAAATAAAAAGGGGGAAAAAGTGGTTTTGTGCTACCTGTACCCCAAGGAGGGGAGCCAAGGAGGCTGTGGCAACCTGACCGTAAAGATGACACTTCACAGCACTGGAGCAGCATCAAAACAGAACAAAATCCTGTGAACACTTTGATCTGGACAAGARGCAGCACATCAGAGCGAATCCAAAGAGATAACATTCCTCTTATCTCCATTAGAAACTACTTAGGACTGCAGAGGGATCTTCTCTTCCTTGCTCCACAATTACAGGAGTCTTGGAGCATCCTCTTGAAACACCTTCAGAGGTTTCTCTTYGCAGTGTGGATCCAAGGAGACTTTAAATGGAAACGCAAAGGGAGCTGGTCTCCCACCAAACAAACAAGGAGAGCCCCATAAATCCGTGATGTTTTACCAAGTGCRAAGGAGCCAGGTGTGTGTGGATTAACACGAGAAAGTTTTAAAAAATAACATCTGTCAATCACKTAAACACTTCTTAAATCAAACACAAACCACAATTGTGTCATTRTCCTTCATGCTTCACCAGCTTTTTCTGCCCTTTTGGTGTTCCCAACACCTCTGATTTCAAACACAAAAGTTCCCATGCTATCAGAGCTGATAGCAAATAAAAATTTTAGGACTTGCCCTTGTTTTTTTTCCAGTTCCCTGCTCCGTGTGTCGAGAGCTGTGCAACAGCTGGAGAGGCAAGTGGAAGAATTTACAGTGGATCATGCTCAGCCCCAGTGCAGTTTAAGGATGATTTTTCCATCCAAACCTCCCCACAACTTCTACATTTAAACAGATTATTGCAAGGAAGGGAAAAGGCCCTGGCATGAAGGCAGAGTTCCCAAGGAGCTCCGAGTTCATCAGGTGTTTTTCTCTGTGAGAAGAGCGTAAATCATTATGTGTAGACAAAAATAACACATTTCCCTCAACGGGAGGGTGCCTGCCCTGGAAGCAGCTCCATGACTGGAACCTGCTGTGCCTCCCACAGTGTCCTGGTCCTGCAGGGCCAGAGTGGGGCTGCCCAGGGCAGGATTCCAGGCAAGAATTCCATCTTTGGGAGCCAGACTGGAGGGCTCCCATCTCATCTCTGGACATAACCCACATACATCGAGTTACTGGTTTGAATTAGCAGGTTTTTCTTAGAGCAGTGGTAAAAAGGGGTCCTCTCATCAGAAACTGGCCTGTTAAAGTCACCATGAATTCCCTCTAAATCTGCTCAGCCAGGTGGGCACCTGCCCTCCTCACACCCATCTCTCTTCCTTCATGYCCAGACTCCTCAAGTTTGTCCTGCAAACAAGCCCTGCTCCAGACACAATCACAGAATTTCGTTCTGTCTCCACTACAATCCACTTTTTCCTTCCTCGTGGACCATTTGCAAATAAATCAAACAAAATGAGCCCCCAAGCAACTGCTGACTTGGCCCAAAGCCGAACAATCCACACAAATCCTGGCTGGTGGCAGAGCAGAGCTACGAAGAACGAGGTTTTCCTAAGGTTCTGACAGGCTTTTGATACAACAAAATAAGTCCAAAACCTACAGGAAAGGGGGTGTTTGCACAAAATGTAACAGAGCTGCGGAACTCCTCCGAAGAAATTCAGTTTAAAAAAGCAAACAACATAAAAAACTCCAACAAATTTGTGGAAGAAGCCTTTCAAAAGAGGAGACCTCTGGGTGTTTTTCACCTGACTCTCACCTCATTCCCTGTTGAAGATACAGTGCTAAGTTAAATGCTCCCTTTGACCCACCCAATCAAATTAAAYATGTTCCAACTTCTCCCATAAATTACACATTCAACGTTTAAGCAGGAATAAACAGCTCTATTAACCTGTATTTGTTTCCCTCAAATTAATCCCGTCTGACAAACACCACTTGTAGCCTCGCCTGACACGCCAGAGTGTTTCAGGACTTGAAGCACCTGYGCAATTTGAGGCATAAATATTCATGGTGGCAAAATTAACAGGAACTAATTATCAACCTGCTCCTCAGAGCAAGAGGCGGGGTGGCAAAGGGGGCACGGAGGTTTGTGCTTCCCGCGGTGCTGAGCTCACACGGAGCTGTCTGCAGCCAGCCCTGACGTCAAATGTGAATTTTCCGCAGCGCCCAACGTTTTCTTCAACATCCAACCTGCTGAAGGCCAGAGCCCAGGGGGTTTCTAAGCACTGCTGGGRTAATAACAAACAGAGCAAAGACACTGAGCTGCAGTTTAATGCAATATAATATTGTCCTCCTCTCCAGATTTCAGAGAGCCACAGACCCAGAGGAAGACGTGTCAAGGAAAGAGAGAATTGGTTTTATTTCCTCATAAATACTTAATTTTTTTCAGTCGAACATTGCCATCCAGTGGCAGGAAGAACAGTGCTGGCGCTGCCAACTAACAAATCCTGTCTCTTTTTCCAGCACCACCTGGTCTCAGAAAGGCACAGGCAAATCAAGCAGTTAATTTTATTTCCTGCTGCCACATTCAGCTCTAATTTCACATCAGACAGCAGAAGGATTGTGCAGGTATAAAAGCTCCTTGCTAGGAGCTCATCAGAGCAAATGCTGAGAGTTGAAAAGCACTTTTTAAATTTTCCTTGATGTTTAAGCTCAGCTGGGACTTTTCTGGTACCAGCCTGACACTTGAGGTAGCTCAGAGTCTGTCCCAGCTCCCATTCTGGGCTGGAAACACGAACTGAACCCTTCATTTCTTTCTTCTGCATCAGATTCCATCAGGTTCTATCAAATTCCATCAGGTTCTATCAGATTCCATCAGATTCCATCAGGTTCCAGGATCCAGCCACTCCCCAGCCCACCCTGCACTTTACTGTGGTCAGAAGCAAGCCCAGCTCAGCTTTTCCCCCTACAGAAAGCCTTCCCTTGGAACACTTAACCAGCCACTAATTAAAGGGCTGCTCTAAATTAAACATCTCCTTTAAAGGAGAAAAAAAAATAGGGGAARAAAGCTAAGCAAGGATATACATTCTCCTCAGCATGCAGAGTCGTGTCCTGGTGGGACATTTTCGAGGAAAAAAAAATTCTGGAGGTGAGACTTTTAATTAGAAACTGGGGGAGAAAAAAAAAAATCCATATGCTTTAAAATTCCCAGAAGTTCTGCAAGTTGTTAACCTTTTAGCAGGATCCTCTAATTATGCTCATTATCATTGTTAAGAAAAGATCACAGGGACTGAATTTGCATCTAAATCTCACAACAGGGCCCCGACCACTGCGTCCTGCTCAGGAACATTCTCAGGCACGTTCTGGGTCCCCAGCTTGGCTGGAAAGGCATCAAATCTCTCATTTTGGCTTGGATTTTTGCAGCATAGCTTCAGGAGCAGCAAAATCCACCGTTTCAGCCCAATAATTTAAGCTGCACCTCATCTTTCCTCGTTTAACAACCTGAATGMGGCTTGGAATCCTCAAAATTGTTCATTACTTATTCAATAAAGTTACTCATTATTCCCATTTAATCCATTATTTCCATTTAATCCATTATTCCCATACAATCCATTATTCCCATACTCCAAATTCCCATTCATTATTCCCACCTGAGCAGCTGCAGATGCAGGGCTGATTTTTGTTYTTTAAGTATGATGAGAATGAAATTCCTTCCTGGGGCGTTTTGCTGCTGAAAGAAGAGGTRGTTGGTTTTCCTCAGAAGGAATCTTTTAGCCCAGAGAAAGGGTAGGAAGTGTTCAGCTGAAGCAGTGAGATTTTTGGCTGTTTGTTTTGAATTTTTAGGAAAGCTCTACATGCATGGTGCATCCTAGCACGGTGGGGTTTCTGCCTGGTTATTTCAGTTCACACACACACACACACACACAAAAAAAAGGAGGTGTTACAAATGGAACTGGAATTCCACCTGTAGCACAAATTCTGAATTATCAGCAGGCTTCAGGCACAGCATGGAACCCTTGCTTGACAGCAATTCATGGAAATACATGAAGGCTTCCTCGGAATAACAAGATTTAAAATACACATTCAAGGACCAAGCACAGTGAAAAGTGAGTTCACACCTTAAGATGGAAAGTTTTTCCTCAGCCCAGTGCTGGCAGAGCTGGCAAAGCTCTCACACAGTGCAGAACCTCGAGTAAGCAAAAGATTTAACACAGACACACACAAAAAATACAGAATATAACTTTCCTTTAGGGAGGGAGGGAGGAAAGGGGAACAGCTGAACTGCACCTTGCTGAGTGCTGCTACAAATCTCCATTTCTTTCACTGCAGCCTCAAAATCTTGAGATCTCCATGAGTTCCCCCGAGTTCCTCGGTTCCTCTGATGCTGAACAGGCTGCAGGATGTGCATGGGATGGGTGCAGCTTTGGAAAAGGCTGCTCATAAATTTGGGAGGCTGTAGGGCAGCTTTGATGAGATGACCTAAGAGCCAATGTCAAATCGCACAGTGAATCGCACATTTCATTTGTTTTATTCACAGTCTCAGGCAGGTATAGGCAGCTTAAAAGTACCTTTTTCTAGAAGGTTGGGCAGGTCTTTATTGGTTTTTGTTGTTGTTTTGATCTGGGGGTTTTGCCAGCAGAGGCTGCTCTTTCGTTTTGGCTCAGAAAACACCCACCAGTCCCATGAGCACAAAAATCCAGGGAATCAAGTCTTGTGGAAATTGCTCATTCTGATGAAGTCAGGAATACTGGAAAATTAAGAAAACAAACACGTAGTTTACTCTAAATCCTGCCCCACTCATTTATCCTCCAATGCTTCTCAGCAAAAGTTTAATAATTGCTGTTTATTTCATTCAGGTCGAAGGATTTAAAAGCTGCAACTTCATTCAGCAAATATAATAATTTCTGCAATATTTATTAGCTCTTCTGTAATATTTATTAGGGGACTGAAGAACACGTTAAAGATAAAATAAGAGCCAGACCCATCTCAGGGGCCTTTCCAAACAGGGTAAGAGGCAACAAGAACAGGGTGCAGCCGAGGAAGTTTCAAACGCACATGAGGAAAAATATTCTTCCCACTGGGAGTGTTCAAACAGTGCCAGAGATGCAGTGGAATTGGGTCATTCGAGACACCCAAATTTCACTGGTTAAGAACCCAATCCAACTTCAAGATCAGATCCAAATTTTCCATCTGGAGTGAGGGAYTGGACCAAAAAATGGCCAGGCACGATCCCCTTCGCCCTTCATTATTATACAAATGTGCAATATTTATCTTTCCCACTCCCTCTGGGAACTCAAGGCTGGCAGTGCCCCCCCTCCAGCAGAGCTGTGGGTGCCAAACCACTGAAAAACCCTGGGTAGTCCAGGGAGAAATCCAAACCAGAGGGTTTTTTGCAGYCTGTCAGAAGGAAAAGGAAATGGCTTCTTTGTCAGAGCGATTTAATATCGTATTACCCTTAATGAATCATATTTGGGGTGATTAATGCGCTGCATGATCTTTGCRTAAAACCAAGAGGCAAATCAGAAGCTGTCAGGAAGAAAGCAGGGAATTTGGCAGGCCCTGTTCAGGCTTCTGGCACACGAGGAGGAAGCTGGAAGATTAGGGAACAAACATCCAGCTAAATGTTTGTGGCAGGATTATCAGAAGCAACACGGGAAGTTTGGTGGCAGGGTAATTATCAGTGCACCTCACAAACAACGCTTCAGGGTTGGAAACATGGGGTTTGGGGATGGGAAAATGGGATTTTAAATAGTAATATTTTATCGATATGAAAGGAAAATTCATCTATTTTCTGAAGTAGATAGGAGAATCATATCTTCTGCTTGGTCCTTCACAGGAGGGTAATAAAGAGCTGGGCAGAGGAA
>RAHM01000182.1:853682-868939 GCA_003713295.1 Parotia lawesii
AGAAGAGAAGAGAAGAGAAGAGAAGAGAAGAGAAGAGAAGAGAAGAGAAGAGAAGAGAAGAGAAGAGAAGAGAAGAGAAGAGAAGAGAAGAGAAGCCTCCCCCAAAAAAATCCAACAAAAAACCCCAGTTCCTTGTATTCTTACAATTATTACAATTATGTGTAATATGCATACAGACAATAAATGTCTTTTTTCGCTCCAACAGACCAAATTCCTGGAAACACTTAAAGGTTGAATGAGAGGCCAGAGAAAGACAATTCAAGTGGCCCTGGTTTTCTGTAGGTGGCAGGAGCCTGTGTTTGTATTAAATAGGCCTGGAAAGACTCAAGTCAGTTGGACAGTCCAGAGGAGAAAAATAAAAGCATTTGTGTGTCTCAGAAACAGAAAGAGAGAGCAAATGGATTGTTTAGTGAGGAAGCAGCAGCAGAATCTGCCTGCAGGGAGGCAGAACTCCCTCACAGCACCCRCGACAAAGAGCAGAGCTAACAACGGACTGAGCTGGTGGAAGGAAACTCTCCAGGTCTCAGGAAATACTGAATTRACAGGATTTTCAAAATTGCTTAAGACTTTCACCGACAAAATCTTGCTCTGGGATTATTTACCTGTCTTTTTTTCAGAGGCTGGGAGGAGTTTACAGCAGAAATTTACGTGTCAGTCCAGCAAGAGGTGAAGCAACTTAGAATTCACAGCCCAGCTGTCTGCAGGAACAGGCAGSAGCCAGAGCAGCTCTGATGCCAGCAGAGATTTCAAAACAATTTCTTATCAATTTCTGAATTGTCTTTTGAAGGCTGGAAAAGCTTTCCTCCCAGAGCTGTCGGAATTAATTCTGAAATTACTATTTCACAATGTCTTACTATCATTTGGAATAATACATGGTTTTAAAACCATCTGAAGAAGAGGATTTTGAGCACTTCAAGAGATTCCTCAGAAGTGTGCTGGTGCTTCTCAGAACAACAGAGGTTCATTGTCAGTAACCATGGACACAGGAAAACGCAGTCAAACAAGAAAAAGAACTCAAGTAGCTACATAAAGCAAAGGTCATGATCTCAATTCTATTTTCCTCCCAGAATGTTTCCTAGGAAAAACCAGAAGCAAACTAGAATTCTTCACTTTTAGCACTTAGCTCCAGCTCTTAGTGATTTTCCACATCATCATCCAGATCCTTCCATTATTATTCCTGCTGAGTATCACCATGAAAAGATTATTTTTAACTGCAAACACTCCCAGACGAAGCATCCACGCAAAAAAACGCAGCAGTGGGACCTGCACTCWTTGTTCCACGTGCTGGAAGGAGTCTCAGAGGTGATAAATTTTATTACTTCCACTTCCTTTGCTCTTGGTCCAGCAGGGGCTGCTCAGATTTCCTATTTGTAGCCCAGCACCAGGGGAGCTCTGTGAGGGACACCAGGAAAATGCCCTTTCTGCAGCAGCTTAGGAGACAAAGGAGGTGGGGAAGCAAACAC
Organism: Parotia lawesii; assembly: GCA_003713295.1. Lineage (NCBI taxonomy): Eukaryota > Metazoa > Chordata > Aves > Passeriformes > Paradisaeidae > Parotia > Parotia lawesii. Next base: position 855,146 of record RAHM01000182.1, read on the forward strand.
AGCAAGGTGAAAATGTCCCCGTGTATTTATGGGTTTTATTCCCCTTAACTCCCCAGCAATAAGAAACAAAGAYGTAATTCCTCATCTAAATCCTGAAGGATTTTTAAGGCCCCTTCTTTTTCCTCACACACTTATTTTTGACACGTATTTTCACCTTAGGGCCATGCTTTAAATACTCCTGCATGTAGAGATGCATTTCCAGCATGACTCTGCTTTGAAACAGACAGGATATGGTGAAAAAAGAGAATTCTTGTCTCTGCCTGCAGTGCTTCTGCCTGGATTTCCAAAGTCAGGATTTCCTCTAAAAACCTCATTATGAGGTTGTAAGTTGTAAAGTGTGGAGTCAAATCCCATCCTTTGCAACTTCCCCACAAATTCAGCATCCTGTTCTCAGCGACTGCAATCAGCACAAGCATCAAACATTTCACTTTTTATCTACAAACACCGGGACTGGCTGATGCAGATCTGCCAACAGGACATTTTCTGCCACACAGCTTCTCTGGGAGCCTGTGAAAATCGATGACAATATTGTTCGCACTGTCAGCTGATCATTTGCACAGACACATCCCCTTCAAGCTTCCTCRTGGATCTTTCCAGGGACTTTTTGGAGATATCAGATTACTGATTAGAGCTGGAGGTGACAGAAGCACTGAAAGATGAACATTCCCAGTCTCCCATCTCAGCAGCAAAATGTAAAGCCAATTATGCCAGGTTTCTTGACTCTGTCACTTTTCCTTACCTCCCCTCTCTACAGATTCCACTGCCCTCTCCCTAGAACTCCTTTGTTGTTCCAGGGCCATGTCCTGAAGGCTTTCCCAAAGGTCACTGTGCCAAGGCTCCTTCACCTCTGCGTGCAGCACTTCTCCCCACAATTAAAACCTGCAATTAAATCYCGTCTGGAGACTCCTTAAAGCTTTGTTAACCCCTCACCGGCAAAAGCTGCACAGAAATGCAATGTAATAAAGCACAGATAACCCAACTACCCTCCACCCATTCTTCCTGTGGGTTAGAATCCACAGTGGTTCTGGTTTGGAAGCCAAGTCAGCTGAAAATTCAACCCCAGAGGAGCCCAGACCTCTTTTCCTGGGCAGCTCATCCCCTGCCTGCGAGGACACAGCACACCAAGAGATTAACATTGCCTCAGTCCCAAGGGGATGAGCTTTCCTTAACGTCCCAGGCTCTTCCTGGGCCTTTCCTGACACTCACTGATCCAAAAGGCAGCGCCTGGAGTTCAATTTCCTCCTTCTTCTGTCCACCCCTCTAAATTGTCCCACTGCCAGGGACAGCAGGATGCTCCCTCACAGCTCTGGCAGCTCTTTGAAGAGGAGGTGAGAGGTGAAACTTTCAGAGACTCTGTGCTAAATGGCAGATCAACAGGGACAGAGGGGAAAGTGAGTGTTTAGAAGGCACTTCTACATCTTTTTTTYCCTCTTTTTTTTCAATGAAACATCACTGAGAAAATACTCCTTGGCKTAAAAAGTTAAATATCAGCCAGGTTTTCATTTAAGAGAATCTCTGCACGTGCTTTTGTGCTTTTGTCAGTTTTCCCTTTTGGTGAACATTAGCAGGGAAGCCTCTAAAGTTATTTCTTCAAAAGCTTTCCTCCAGGGTTGAATTTCTGTGCAAACTTGGAGGAAATGGGCTAAAACCTGTGAACATCTGTGATTCCCAGGATGAAATCCGTGCTGTCTCTGCACACCGTGCCAGATTTGCCTTCACTGGCTTGCCCATGCCCGCTTGCTGCTCCAACCCAGACACTTCCTGTACTCAGTTTTTCATCACCAGCCTATTGGAGGAACAAATTCTGTGGGAAAAAAAGGCTTCAGGGCAAACACAACTCCGTGCACATGGGCTGGCCCTTCACTGATGCCAATCTGCACCACAYAGATTTTGTCTCAAAAACAAGGACGGGCATTCACACACGGGTCCCTAACTGCAACCTTTGCCCAAGACCAAGTGCACTTCGAGGTTATGGCATTAAATGTCTTCCAGTTCTGCAGGTTTCAGAGATATTCTTTGTTYGACTCAAAGCAGCAGTGGCAAACAACACTTCTGGGTTTGTTGATATTGCTGAGGGCCCATTATTCCCTTTTGCTACCAACACTTTGGTTTGTTTGCTTTAAAAACCAAACAGACCTGGGCTGTTTCTTCTTCTAAACTTGAAATAAAGTCTGCAGCCTCTCTTCCTTTTGGATTCGTCTCCTCATTGAAGCTGGTCATTATAGACACTAATAATAATAATTATAATTATTATTATTCTATTTCTATTCCTTAATTCTTCCTATAGTTTCCCTTCTTTCCATTCCCTCTGTTTTCCCAGCATTCTTCCTTCCTCTCACRTCTTCATTGTCTTTATGACAAAGCAAACGGAGAAAGAAAGAAATCAGGTTCATGAAATTAAAAAAAACCACAAAGCAGAAAGCTCCTTCTTTGCATCCAAAAGTAGCCAAGAATGACCAATTTTAAGGACACAAAGAGGACTTCAGGTAAGCCATGGTCATCACCTCTGGATCTGCAGCAAACCTGAGGTAACCTGGGACAGCGCTTGYGTTGCACTGGGCATGGTYCCYATTAAAAGTGGAAACTGCTTCCATGCAGTCCTGACCAGGATTATGACTTTATTTAAGTTTTTCCTGATCATTTCCATGGTGTACATCCAAATCTATCCGTGTGCACAGGTATGTTCTATATATTTATTGTGTAAATCTTTCCGACGAGTAATTTGCTTCTGTAAATATTGCATCGTCTCAGTCTGCACAGAGCATTACCAAAGAATTCCCCCTCATGGAAAAAGAAAAGAATCCTCCTCCCGTAAAACAAAGATGTTTCCTCAGTTCCAGTTAAACAGCTAAAAGGAAATGATATACCTGACTTGATTCTGTTGTACGACATTCACCTGAGGTATCCTTGGCTACAATTAAAAATTCTCAGTATTTGCTGGTGGTGCTGTATTACCCAGGAAATAATGTGGTTTTAAAGGAGAGCAGCATCCTGTGGGGCAGTTTGCTGCGCTGCGACCGTACTTCAGAAAGGCCTGATGGAATCAGTGACTGCTGTTCAAAGCCACTTCCAGGGCACTCCTAGACAAATTAGAGGATTCTGTAATTAGCTACCTCAATTTACGCAGAAAGGTATATTCCCACCTTTCCTGTGAGCTGCACTGTGTGACCCACCAGAATTAAGAGATCACTCCTTGTCAAAGGACCACGATGATTTCCCTGGGGCAGGCCCAGGGTTTGTTTGTTTTCTGCTCCTGTTCTGATTCACAGCCATAGCCTCAGGTTCCCAGGAAGAAAATGGGACTGGAGGGCTCTCGGGAAGGAAACAGCTGTGCTAATTTGGGATCCTGGATCCTAAAGCTCTGTGGCTGGAAAAGCGAAGGGATTTATCCCTGCTCATTTACTGGGAGAAAGGAAGGACAACGTTTATAAAAAACAGCCTTAGTTTGTAAATATTCTGGATTTAGAGCAATGGCTGCAAAGTGGAATGATGGCACAAGTCCCAGGAGGGGCTGAGGGAGCTGGGAAAGGGGCTCAGCCTGGAGAAAAGGAGGCTCAGGGGGGACCTTGTGGCTCTGCACAACTCCCTGACAGGAGGGGGCAGCCGGGGGGGGTCGGGCTCTGCTCCCAGGGAACAGGRACAGGAGGAGAGGGAACGGCCTCAGGCTGGGCCAGGGGAGGCTCAGGTTGGACAGCAGCAGGAATTTCCCCATGGAAAGGGTGCTCAGGCCTTGGAACTGCCCAGRGAGGTTTGGAGTGCCCATCCCTGGAGGTGCCCAAGGAATTCCTGGATGTGGCACTCAGAGCTCTGGGCTGACAAGGTGAGGACTGGGCACAGTTTGGACTCGCTGACCTCGGAAGTCTCCTCCAATTTTTTATGATTTTATGTGGAGAAAAGCACTTTGGGGGCGTAACACCATTACTGAGCACTCCCTAAGCTCTCAGAGCACAGAACAATGGGATATAAATTTCCAGTGGCACTCCAGCCACTGCAGCTCTTGGCTCACCTGCAGCAGCACAAAGGTTCCTGCTCTGGAGTGAAGTCCACAGCGACACAGTTTGTTTGTGCATGAACAAAACGCCCTTCGTCTCTCTCTTTTACAGGGGTGCTAACATCCTATCACCCCTTCAGTTCAAACACCCCTTTGTGGCACAAAACATTTACACAAAACTGGTGCTGCAGGCAGAAAATGGCGGGATCAGGCTTCACATGGAGGCAGAAGAGCTGAAGGATGTTAGATTTTGCTCTCCACACCCCACGGTGCACATTAAATGTAATAATGTTCAGGTCTATACCTGTGAGCAATGGACAACAGTTTATTTAGCAGCTTTTTCCCCCTGGGATCATTTTCTACTTGGTTCCAGTTTACCATAGCTGAATATAATAAATACAATAAATATGAAATCTATTATAAATATATATATAATAAACTAGTTCCTAGGCCAAGCTTAGGTTTGTTAACTTAATTTCTTGCACTTCAGAGCACTCTATTTTCAGAATGCTTTCTATTATTAAAATTCTGCTAAACTTTGCCTCAAAACAAATTTCCGTGAGGACAATAACATTCATGTTAGTTGTATGAACAGAGAAATAGCAAAATAACTTCAGATAAATACACAGAGTGGTGCAAAGGAAGGGGAGGAAAGGAATTTCGAGTTCCAGCAATCCCTTTCTGAGCTCAGCTAGAGCTGCTCTAGAAGAGTTTTCACCTTGAACCCCCTCCCTGTTCCACCCCAGAGCTGCAAGAAAAAGTGCACAGATGAGACCAAATATTTTGGAAGCAAAATAATAAACAATACGTGCAGTAGAAGATGAAAACAAATGGATAAAGTGTCTGAAAAGGCACTTAATCTTCCACTGAAAGCCCTTCTCTCTCCTTGAATCCATCTTGCAATTATTAAGGATCCTTTTTATCACCCATAAACATTTATTTTTTTACAGAGGTTTTATAGCCAGGGCAATGTGGTTTTTAAGTGGACTCTTAAATCCAGGGGCAGTGGAATGAATTCCACAAACACCCCACAACACAGCACCAAAACACTGCAACAGTTTCTGGTGCTATTCATKGTGTTTTTCAAGAGCACAAGGCAGTTGTCAGTGTACCTTTTTTTTCCCCTCACAAGTGCAATTCACGTTGTTTACCACAGATTCTCCTGGGTGGCCTGATTGCTCTTCCTCATAGCACAGAAAAAGAAAATCAATCTGATTCATGAGGAGAACAATTCCCAGATTAGTCAAGACATGTGGATACTACCTCATATTATCCTATATTCTTATATTGTCCTGAAGCTAACTTATGTATTTTACTGGAAAGAGCCCTAAATCACCTAGAAAAGTGGATTTATGTCTGTATCACAAGGATCTGTGAGAAATTTTCTACCCAGCAGTAAACATTTCAAGAAACTCTTGGAAGAGTAAGAACCAGCAGGGGTGTTAAATGGAAGCCATCACCAGATTTTCAGTGCCATCCTTGGTCATATGGAACACAACTGAAGTCAGGTAATTTGGATACGAGCCACTCTGAAGCGTTTCAGCATTTATCACCTTTCAGCCCTAAAAAGCTTGTGAGAAGCAGCCACCAGGAGAGTTCCACTGATGGGAAGAGACTGTTCCCAAAGCCAATGCTCGCAAAAGAAATATGCAAAATGCTGCCAAAACCCAGCCTGAAAGTGACTCAGATTCCTTCTAAGACCGCTGCAAAAACAAAGGGGGAAACAATCTCTCCCTTCAAAAGCTCCAAAATAACCTGAATCGTGAGAAGAGCCAAAACTCATGCTTTCCCTTGAAGTTTAATCCTGCTGAAAAGGGATATGGAATTTTTATCAGCTTTTCCTTAGAACATTTTCTGTAAAGGATACGTAAGCTGCAAATAAAAGTATTTGCCAGCTCCACATCCCCCAAAGCACTGATGCAATTTCTGCCAACCCGCACTGAGGTTCCTCAGATGCTTTTTGTGCCATCACCATCCTCAAGAAGCGTTAATGAGACATTTCAAACTCCACACCCACGGGAGCACCCCGTGGATGGTTTTCCTCTGCYCTTAAAGCATTTGTAAGACTCAAGTGAGGGATCAGGGAATCATTTAGGCTGGGAAAGACCTCTAAGATCATCAGTCACACCCAGCACGGCCAAGTCCACCACTAAATCATGTCCCTGAGTGCCACCTGGAGCTGCCACTTAAGTGGCACAAACACATTCTTTCCTCTGTCACAAACAGCATAATGGAAAAAGAAAAGAGAAACATTTTGTTCTGACTGCCAGGTTTCCTCCCATCGCTTCTTCAGAGCCAAGTAATAATTACGGGAAAAAAAGAGTTTTAAGGGGGGGGAAATAATCACAGTTTAAGTAGTTCAAGGTTTAGACCCTGCACTTATGACACTGCTGAGATCTGACATAATCCAGAGTGCGTCCTTTTAATCGAGCCTGGTGCAGCTACAGCACCTTTCTCCACAAGTGATCATATTCGGAGATTGCATAAAATAATTTTCCTCCCAGAAATTGTTGGCTTGGTTAGGAAGGCATCTTGGCTTTAATCGCAATTCTTAGTGTGGACAGATTTCACTTTCGCAGTAAAAATATCTGCAAGGTTTTGGAACCAAATCCAGCATAAAATAAAATTAAAAGTTGTTCTGGTAATTCCAGTTAAATTTGAGTACTTTCGCAGATATTAGGTTGAATCAAGTCACATTTTACAAATATTAAAACACCCATCAACTTGCAAACAAATCCAATATTTTCTGTGTCACGAGGACAAGGATCTCCTGCTCTGTCCTCTGTAAGAACTGGAAGCACGTGGAGTCATTTATGAGAAAGGCAGCCTGATTTTAGCTGATCACATCTTAAAGACTTGGTTCATGGAAYATAGATGTCTAATGAGAAAAAAACATCTCCCAGCACTAAGAACGTGCCACAACACCACTCATCCATCGAGCAAAGGAAACTGCACTCAGGCTCAGAATAATATTTATAGAATAATATTCTCTCTGCTTTTCAGATAAATTTAAACCAGCTGAGGCCCCAGCTCTTGTAAGTGAGGCCATTTCAGTGCATTTGCTACTTTGAAACTGATTCACCTCTCGGACATACGCTGAMCTTCCCGAGGCAAGGACTATCTGCCAATTTTCAGTGATGAAAAGTTTCTCAAAAACTTCTTCATGAAGAAAAGCGGGGGGAGGGCGGAAGAAGCAAGTTCTCATCCCTAACAACTCCAGCATATTTGTGAAAACAACTCAGTTTCTCTTTGCTGAATTCAGTCAAGGCCAAGTTCAAGTTTCAGCTCCTCCAAGTGTCTTCAGGATCTGAAATAATTACCTTTCCTCCTGCCACTGGCCCCCTGCCAATTGAATGAATTRAAAACCAACTGAATGTTCTCATTTCCACCACCTTCCTTCAATACAGAGAGGCAAAACGTAATTTTGTTTCCCTTATCTTGAAGATAAAAATCTTTCTTCTTCCTTCGCAAAAGACAGTTACCMAACATTAATAACTTCCCCTAAATATCCAAAACTTAGGGCTTTTGACCAGGAAAAGTGAATTTTCTTAAGATTACACATTCCCCCGGGTTGCTTTTCAGGACATGAGGTATTTTCTAGTATCAATAAGAAACAGATTTAAATTAATATTTTAAAACTGCAAGCACCAGACGGTGCCTACGAGCACTTTCATGTGGTTTACAGGTGGCTAAATGGCTAAAAAGAGCTCTGTGGTCCACTAAAAAAGCTCTTGTGTGTTTTAAAAAAGCATTTGTGTGTCAGTGCCTGGTGTGGAAGGAGGCTCACCTTTCAGCTCCAGCTACAAACAGATCCATCTCCTGCAGACAGATGGAATTAAGAAAGAACAGACTCCTCTTCCTGGCCAGTTTGTGTTCATCCACAGAGACAATCAGCCAGTGCTGTTTAAAGTTCGAGGGCAGTTACCCACCTTAACAGCTCCAGTGTGGAGGCAAGGATATAAATAACATTTATGGCAGAAATCACATCAATGTAAAGCCAATATTCACTCGACACGCACCAGAAATGAAGAAAGACAGTGGGAAAGAGCAATCAAAGTCCAGAATTTCTGGAAATCTCCAGCAGAGCCAAGTGTTAGAAGTTTAAAAGCAGAGATGCTGGAACAGCCTTTAGCAGAAGCATTAATAAGAATAATCTATTGATATGGTGGCTGAACACTAGAAAGCACAAACAAACCAAAGAAACCCCCCAAAAATTCCCCCTCATTAAGGTGTTTCCATTCTTTACAAAAACTGTAAAAAGAAAAATTTGCACAGTGACAGATTTAAAAATAAAACAAGGTTATTTTAGTCTCTTCCTTTCAGCAGCTTCCACAATGCTTCCATGTGTTGGAAACTGTTTTTTTCTTGTCTCTTATGTAAGTCTGGAAAACAATTAAACTCATCTCCATTGGGGAAAACTCAGCATATCAACATCCGTGCATGGATGGAAAGATGGAAATATTTTCACTAGGAAATATTGACTTTGATTGCATTAGAAAATTGAATCTGGTTCATTTATTTGTCATTAATCACAGATGTGACCTTTCACGTTTTGGATTATGTTCTGTTCACAGCAGAAAAGTTGGAGGGTCTGGAAGGAGGATTATTTGGTTTTTGCACCAGAGATTCAGTCTCTACCCTTTGTATCCCTGAGTGTTCCATGTRGGAAAGCTCAGGCTGAATTGAAAGACACCAAAGAAATTAATGACAATGAAATTTTGTCCAGCTTTCCCCAACTGGCTTGTTCTGTGACTCCATCCCATGCCCATGGCCATCATGATTTGTAAACTGACAGTGTCCCCTGGCTCACAGCTACCCCCAAACCACGCAAAGAGATTTAAACCACAGATGGAAACAGTGGGCTCAGCATGAAAGTGTGATTTTCCACACCAAAAATTCTTCTTTTCATATTTACACTTAGTAAGTAAAACAGGATTTTAAAAGGCATCTGTAATGATGCTTTCTTAGCCTTATTCCCTCGGTTAAAATGTGAGAGGTTTATTAAATGCATACACTGCCATAATATATCTATTCTGTGGTGTTAAAAAATGCCTACCTCATTCCTTCCTCCCAACAAGAYCCCTAAGGGATGACCACAACCCTTTTTAGGGTTTTACCCCATAATCTCATTCATTCAGTGCCTGAACTTCACGCTAGGGGAGCAGTGCAACACCAGAGTGACCCACAGGGAGAGGGGGTGGAATTCCCATCCCTGGAAGYTTCCTAAAGCTAAACCCAGCCAGGGCTGGCCAGCTCCAGGGGGGCACTGGTGGAGTGAAAGTTTTTCTAGACTTAGGCCCAGATGAAAGCCAAAGCACAGAAGTTGAATTAAAACTTTTAGACAAGCTGAGATACACGAAGTTATACCAAAGTGAAATAAAAATGTGAATTTTTTAACTTTTCGTAGAAATACATGCTAAGTGCGTTAAACATTAAAAAACTGCAGCAGAGACCTTGAGCATAGTTCTTTTTGCTGTAGCAGTGTTATCCTTTCATAGAGTTTTTTATTTTAGACAAAATACGGATAGAATGATTTTGTTCACAGTTTTTAGACATAGTGTTCACATAAACAATAAGAGCTGATAGAAACTCTATACGCAAATCTGTGTAATGCCTATGTAATGCTTACAATTGCTAAAATCAGACTAAGTTAAGAAAAGAAAAACTAGAATCATGTGTTAATTTCATTGGTTAATTAACAAATATAATCTACACTTCTGTAAAAAAAATTAATTAAAAAAAATTAAAAGAAGAAGGTGTTTGCCGCCTGCTGGTTTTGCTGCTGCTGCCGTTTGGCTTTACCATGTAACCCCCTTCGAACTCTGCCTTCAAGAAGCTGTGAGACTGTGAAACAAAGAACTGAGCAGAGCAGCAGCCTCCTCTGCTGTCTCTTACCCTGGTCTGTGAAAGAAAGGCATGTCGCTAGCGAGCAGAGACCGAGGAATAAAGCGAGGAATAAAGTGACATGGACGGTTTAGGACRAGAAGAAACCGACCCTTTATTAATTTACAGATTCGCTTCTATACCTCAGCACGCTGGACTGACATAAGGTTATTGGTTCACTGACCAACCACCCCCCAGAGGGATTGGCTGAACCCAACAACACTTACTKCAGATATTTTCTCCTCGGTATCATAACAATRCCATAGTTTAYAAAATCTCCCAACTGTTTTCCCATAGCGTCCGTGAGAAAGCAAGGCTTTCACACAGACACWGTCAGAAAACTGAGAAATCTCCCTGCAGCCAGGCCTTTAGCATTCACAAAGGCATCCCATCAAAAGCTCAACAGGGCACGAATCCCACTGGGACAGAGTCTGGATGAGGTGACCTCCAGAGCTTCCTCCCAACCAACCTCTCCACAAATTTCCCTTTGCACAGAAAGCAAAGCCACCCTCCCATTTCTGCGTGGAAAAGCTGGAACTGGGAGATGATGGTAACATCCCAGTTCAAACAGCATCTACAGTCCACTGGGAGGTGGAGGACAGCGAATGAGCAGAGTTTTCTGCCTCCAGCAGGCGCTGGATGTGTGGGAATGCTCAGCTGAATGGTTACACAGAGCCTTTGCCCCTCAGCACTCTCCTTCCTCCTCCCCTATTCCAGAACCAAGGAGCTTTGAAACAGCAACACTCCTTTTTTCCACACCCCCCCTGCTTATGGTCAATATATATTCAGCCCTCGTGACTCAATAGAGCCCTTTGAAGGACTAGAAAGCTGTTTCTTATCTCCACTGGTTTATCTTTACTAGGCAGTTTCTCTGACAGCAGTGCTTTATTCTGTTCCAAAATAAATCACTCGCTGCAAGCATAAAGAAACACTGGATATACTTGTAAAATAGAATAAATCTCCCTGTTTATCAGGACAAGGGCCTGTCACAATCTGCCAGACAAAAATCAGGCAATTTCAGTCACAGAAGCCAAGTCCTCAAATGTTTTCTGAAGACGACTATTTTGAGATTTCCAGAGAAATCTTATCACATCACAGACCTCAAAGAGTGTAATTTCTGTTAATATTCTCAGGAACTTGGAGTTAACTTTTCCGTGTAAATGTGCTTGACCTATGGCTGAAAAACTGACCACTCAAATGGACAGGTAGGAAATTCACCTACGCTTAAAAGATTCCCCAAAGTACCTGGCACATTGAAACTATAATGGGAATTTTAAATGTCCATCCCAGGGCTCTGATCTCAGAACCCAGCACTGTCCAAAACCCACCAAAACATCCAGAAAAAAAACCAGACAAAAAAAAATCACTGGAGATTGATTACCAAAGATACCACAACATCCATTATACGTCTATTAATTGGCTTACATGAAAGGCAGCGACAGAAAAATGGGCTGTATTAAATACTTCATGTTTATATAAAAACACCATGGATCCATTGATAACACTGATAACAAAGCAACCCCCTGAGGACAAAACCAACACCCAACAGATGGAGAACTTACAGCACAGAAGTTGTCCAAAGTCAAAGACAAATGTGGAGTCAGAGCCCAAACCTCAGCCCAGAACTGGTTGTGGAGTATCAAACTTAACCCACCTGACCCATTTTCCTGCAGCCCTGAGCTGAGGGAAGGGGGATATGGATGGGCCCAGCGGTCTCCATGGAAAAGCATTTATAAATTCATTTATAAAAGCATTTCTAAATGCACAAATGTGGCTGGGACCCACCTGTCTCCTCCTTCAGCTACACGAACCCTTAGGATGTTCTTAGGATGACGTTTTGCACCTCAGCTTTTGCTTTGCAGATGTTTAATTTGAGACTAAGGACTCAGGGCTTAATWTTCCAGTCCCAGAACTTGGGATCTTTAGAGGTGCACGGCCTCACCTATTTCTCCCCATTTATTGTGCTCCGTCAGGAACAGCCAGTTTGAATCCATGGATTCCTTCGAAGCCAAGGTTGTGCTTCGTTCTACACCTAAACATCCACACTGATATGAAGAACGAGCAACATCTCTCAGCTACAGCTTCAATGTTCTTTGCTCTGTTCCAGGATAAAATGCACAGAGTAAAGCTGAGTTCTGCCTGGCCAGTGGATTTCRGTCCACCAAGGACCACGAGCCACCCACTCACCCCAGCGGGATGGGGAGAACTGGAAAAAGGTAAAACCTGTGGGCTGAGAGAAGAACAGCTTCATAACAGAAATAAAGTAAATCTTATAACAATTACAAAAAGAGAGACAACCAAAAGAGAGACAGAGAGACAGAGGGATAAAGCCAATTCAACAGGCAGCTTTTCAGTCAGAAAGCAAAAATTGCTAAGTGAGTTTAATGCCATTAAGTGGTCTTCCAAAACGGCAAGTTATGCACAATAACTGAATAGTTTATGTGCATTGGGAGCAGCACGTCGTGGATCTCGCTGAAGCCATAAAGCTTACAGCTATTTCAAATCCATGCTGGCAACAGAAGAGAGCTTGCATCCGAAAGAATCATGGAAGAGAACCGGTGAGAAAATACAGAAAAACAACCCCAGCACAAATTTCAGTTGTCTATCACATACCGCTACTTTTGACATACAAGGCATCAAAAAGAACTTCCAAAGATTTACTCTGCATGGGTGGATTAGTTTATTACTTATTATAAAGATGAATCTGCAAATTAAATCCAAAATCTACTTTAATAATTGCTTGCAGTACTCTGAAGTTTAATATATAGAAATAAAAACAAGGAGAGGAGGCATGCAGACACTTGAACTTTCAAACAAAGTTAAAAAAACACTGATAAACACTTAAACCCTTGTACTATTATTAGCCTGTTGCTCAGTTTTCCCAAATAAAGAGTAATGGTGGTGTAAATCAAGAGGGCTCCATCTCACAAACCATAATCCATTTGCTTTGTTTGAAATTCCATCAGACCTTGTTTGAATCTCTTAACAATCCTCCAGCGAAAGTAGTCTGGGTTGGAAGTTTTTAACAGGAAAATTTGTACGAGTATTTCGCGAAATTCTTATTTATATGCCTCTGTGAACTTGTTGGTAGGCACATGTTACGACAACTATTGCAGCTTTGCCTGGCAGTAAAAATCACAATTTCAAAATAAATACAGAGCTCTGCACATGAGACAATAGAGGCACATCCCTGAAGCTCCTTCTAGTGACAAGTGTAGCTCTTTCAGGTGTGGTGACCAGCAGGGTGTCCTGGGGACAAGGAGGCCAATGGGATCCTGGGGGCAGCAGGAAGAGCATTCCCAGCAGGGCAGGGAGGGATCCTGCCCCTCTGGGCAGCCCTGGGGGCACCTCTGGAGTGACCCTGCCCCTCTGCCCAGCCTGGAGGCAGCTCTGGAGTGACCCTGCCCCTCTGGGCAGCCCTGGAGGCATCTCTGGAGTGACCCTGCCCCTCTGCCCAGCTCTGGGGGCACCTCTGGAGTGACCCTGCCCCTCTGCTCAGCCCGGAGGCACCTCTGGAGTGACCCTGCCCCTCTGCCCAGCTCTGGGGCACCTCTGGAGTGACCCTGCCCCTCTGCCCAGCTCTGGGGGCACCTCTGGAGTGACCCTGCCCCTCTGCCCAGCTCTGGGGGCACCTCTGGAGTGACCCTGCCCCTCTGCCCAGCCTGGAGGCACCTCTGGAGTGACCCTGTCCCTCTGCCCAGCCTGGAGGCACCTCTGGAGTGACCCTGTCCCTCTGCCCAGCCTGGAGGCACCTCTGGAGTGACCCTGTCCCTCTGGCCAGCCCTGGGAGCACCTCTGGAGTGACCCTGCCCCTCTGCCCAGCCTGAGGGCACCTCTGGAGTGACCCTGCCCCTCTGCCCAGCCTGAGGGCACCTCTGGAGTGACCCTGTCCCTCTGGCCAGCCCTGGGAGCACCTCTGG
>RAHM01000182.1:869252-1101728 GCA_003713295.1 Parotia lawesii
GAACTCCTGCCCTGGGCAGGGACTGAGCTATCCCAGCAATTGCCCTGCACAGGAGGCAGAACTCCTGCCCTGGGCAGTGCCCAGCCCTGAGCAGAGCCCAGAGAGGCTGTGGGGTCTCATCCCTGGGGATATTGCAGAGCTGTGGGCACACACTGCTGTGCCCTGTGCTCTGGGATGGCCCTGCTGGAGCAGGGAGGTGCCACCAGCTGAGCCACTGCAGTCACTTCCAACCTCACCAGTCCTGGGATTCAGTGATTTACTTTGGTCCTTTCTACATAAATGGAAATTCCAGTTCTCCCTTCAGCAGCACAAAGCCCCTGCCATTCTAGAGGAGGTTAAATCCAGTTTGGAACAGACGTGCTTGCTGGGAGACAGGAACATCTCACCCTTCAGCATGGGTTTAAGGCCTCCAGCCCATCTCTGATAGTCCTTGCAGAAAACATTGCCTGCATGGAAGAGGTCCAAAGGAGGATAAACACAGGGAGCAGCTGCAAAACGGTGTTATATGAAAAGTGATAAACATACCTGATTTACAGCATTCTTCCAAAGGAGCCTACCTAAAACCTGCTCACAAAAAGGTCAAACAACAGCAAAGGAGTCTGAGCAGGAAACTGGTGCAGAAGTGAAGCGAAACATGGTGGAGTGGGCAGTGGGCAAGCAYGACCTGCGAGCACAGAAGTTGTTCTTCAAATCACTGTGTAACAGGCAGGAGCAAGAAAGGATTCTCACCTCTTGCAGAATTTTCCAGTGCAAAGCATCTCAGCACAGAATCCCAGACTGGATCAGGCTGGAGGGACCACGGTGGCTCAGCTGGTGCCACCTCCCTGCTGCAGCACAGGATTTGTCCACACAGCTCTGGAATATCCCCAGTGAGGGACACTCCAWRCCCTCTCTGGACAATCTCTTCAGTGCTTGGTCRCTGCCCAGGGAAGAAGTTCTGCCTCCTGTCCAGGTAGAACTTCCCRGGATCAGTTCCTGCCTGTTGCCTCTTTTCCTATTTCTGAGCCCCGCTGAGCAGAGCCTGGTCCCTGCTCTGACACCCAGAGACAAGACCCAAGCAAACACCTGGTTAGAAATTGGGTTTATCATAATTGCAATGGGTCAGAGAACAATTCAAGGGCAGAAAATTGCCTCAGTAACACCAAAAAAGTAGTTAATGGCTGTAACACTTCTTTGCTGACAGAGCTGCACTTTCTGGCAATGGATATTATCCTCTTAGACCGAGGGAAGGAACATGGGGATTTCCTGTATTTTCCTGTTTGCTYATGGTGGGGAGGAATTGTGCAAAGTTTACGATTCCTCTTCACCAGTTTCACAGACAATGAAGTTACCAAGTGCCCAACAATGCTGTTTGCAAAAACACCATTGCACAAATTCTTCGTGACTTACATCACAAAACTACCCCTTTGAGTCCACAGAGAGTTTTGTGCAACACGTTTCTAAATATTTTTAAAAGCGAGGGGAAAATAAGCACGATCTTGAAGAAAGGAATGAAAATTGGTAAGTTAGTTGCAAAAGAATCCCCCAAACCCTGTGTGCGTGTTTAACACGGAGCAGATGTACTGCAGCTACATGAATCACAAAAACGTCCGTTTAGCTGAGATATCCAATAATGYGTTACACATTTGGGGTTTTCCAGCTCTTAAAGTAATTGTGTAAGGCAGCTCCACTAAAAGAAACTCCATGTGCCACGGCTTCAGACCCAGTGCTGGTTATCAGAGAAGAGTGACAGCCCTGTGACTGACGAGGGCTGGGACGATCCCAAAGCAGGATGTGGTGTCTGATCCTCCGCAGACTCCCGGGTTACCTCAGGTGAACCCCGGCGTCACCTCCCGGCTGCAGCCAGCTCAGATCGCCACAGGTTTCCAGCCACACCCGGGACTGTTCGGCGGGCGGGGAGAGCAGAGCTGCGGGGAGCGGAGCGGGCAGAGCCGGGCTCTTCCGGCAGCGCAGCCCCGGAGAGAGGGGAGCATCCCTCTGCAGCGTCCCGGAGCCCCGGGGCGGTACGGGGCCGGGCATCCCATCGCCTCCACCGCCTCCCACCGCCTCCACCGCCTCCCATCGCCTCCCATCGCCTCCCGTCGCTTCCCGCCGCCTCCCATCGCATCCACTGCCTCCCATAGCACCCACCACCTCCCATCGCATCCCATCGCATCCCATCGCATCCCATCGCGTTCATCGCATCCACCGCCTCCCATCCCATCGCATCCATCGC
This sequence comes from Parotia lawesii, assembly GCA_003713295.1. NCBI lineage: Eukaryota > Metazoa > Chordata > Aves > Passeriformes > Paradisaeidae > Parotia > Parotia lawesii. The sequence continues at coordinate 871,468 of RAHM01000182.1, forward strand.
ATCCACCGCCTCCCACCGCACCCATCGCTTCCCATCGCCTCCCACGCCTCCACCGCGTCCCGGCCGGCCCTGTCCCGCCCAGCCCCGGGGCAAGAGGAGCCGCTCCGCCCGGCCCCGCTGCCCGTGCTGCCGGAGCCGCTCCGCGCTCTCCTCCTCGCTTTGGTGAGTGAACAGCGGCGGGGAAAGGGAGGAGGGAGCTGGGGCGAGGGGGAGCGGGAGGGATTTGAGGGATTTGGGGCTCGGGGAGCGCTGGCGGCTCCTCGGAGCTCGCTCGTCCCGGCTGAGGCTGCAGCGGTACCTGAGCGCAGCGAGAGGAGCGGCGGAGGAAAGCCAGAGCAGCGCAACTCACCAACACACCCCGCTTTTGATAACTCGCCCCCAGCATTAACTGGGAGCCCTTGGCAGAAGTTTTCTGCTCCTCACCCGGCGCATCCCAGCCCAGAGCAGCGGAGGGGTGCGTGGAGCAAAGGGTCTCCCGTAGGGGCAAACAAATCTGAGGAGAAATCCCCAAAGTGCATCAGTACACTGCAGGAAGCTCAGCCAGCTTTCCTCCCCGGAGGACACTTGTCCAAGCTGCAGATCCAGCAGCTCCAGAGGCTCCCAGGTTTGCCCCCTGCTCCCGGAGCAGAGAGGAGTCGCTGAGGGTCAGGCCAGCAGGGGCCAGAGCACGGAGGGGATGTTCAGGTGGAAATGGAAAGGAGGGGAAGGGAAACAGATGGGTAAAGTCCGGATTCTCCATTGTACTTAATGGGCACACTTGAGTTAAGATGGTCCGGGGGAGTTCCTGTCTGCCTGCAAAATATTTATGCTCGTGTTTCAAGCGTCTTTCTGGTGACTAACGGCGAGGGAAGGGAAGGGGACACGGCTGGGAAAAACAGGCAGGGAGGGGTGGGTTCCTTGTTTTAAGGGAGAACAGTGGCTTGGCTGAAGAAAGAGGAAGATAGAGAACTTAACCCTCACCCCCTTCTGAAGACAATTGTGCTCTTCCGAGGAAAATGCGTTATTTTCATACAGATCTGTCCTCAAATACAAGTCCAGCACATCCTGAGGGGGTTGACCCTACAGCAGGGACACAACCTACCCTAAACCTTATACCAGTCTTGATGTAGCCTTCCCAGGCTTCCCTTTATAGACAGGAATGATGGAGAGGAATCGGAATTCTTGGATCAGCTGCTTTTAAACTGTTTACTTGCGAGGCACCAGGCTCTCTCACTGTAAGAAACCCTGTGCTCCACCACTGCCCCTTTGCCATCTGCTTAATTCAACAAAAAACATTAAAGCTGCCTGCAAAAAAGAAGAAAAAAAGAGCTTGTTTAAGTCAGATATGTATTTCTATAAAGGAAAAGCTTTGTATTTTCAATGAGTATTTCTATAGAGGAAAAGCTTCRTATTTTCAATGAGTTATTGCTAAAATATGAAGGAACTCATCATATTACTACAGTAAGCTCACCAGATGTTTGAAGAGATTGATAATATGYGCTCCAAATTAAAGATTAAATTAAAAAAAAAGTGACCCAAAATAAATCTTTCAGTATCAGGGTTTCCTTTTATTGCCAGTACAAGGAGACAGTGACTCCTCACACCCACTAGGATTCTTCAATCTGTGCATTTTTGTGATGAAGGTTTTCATTCAGCTTCAAAGCACCAAAAGYTCACTTGAGCTGAATTCAAGTAAATCCCCAAAGAGTTTTCACAGTGGTCAACCTCAGCACTGGCAGAACTACCAACTCTTATTCACACATGTTGTTTTTTACTTTTGTGAGTAGTGGCTTACCAAATCACTTGGAAAGAACCAGGTTTTGATGTTTGAATGACAGGGTGAGTTGCCTTTTTAAAAGTTAATTGTATTTCTACAATTATGTTAATTAATGTTAATTGATGCAGAGGGATTAAACCCACCGAGTTTTACAGTTCTCAAGGGCTGGAGTCAGTAGTAGCAYAAGGTGGAGTCCAAAAAACTCAAGGTTTTTTTGCCATCCCCGTAGGAAAGATGTCCTGTTACAGTGAGTTGGGATAAAGGGTTCCAAACCCWGAACAGAAAGGCACCACTGCAGCTGCTCAGCTTTAAAGGAGCCACACTCCTGGGAAATTCCCCGTGTTTAGAACGGATTTTACAGCTTTTGTTTGTTGGTTTGTTGGTTTTGTTTTGTTTGTTGTTTGTTGGTTTGTTTGGTGCAGCAGTGCACATTTCTCCTATTACAATAATTATTTCACAGGTCTAGCACCCACAGCAAATTCTCTTTTTACACACAAGTGATGGAGTAAAGAAGACAGCGCAGCAGTACTTAAAGAAAATAGCATTTAAACACTGTTTTGCTAAGAGATCACATTGATKACCAATTAGTTGATAGTGATAGTGTTTAGACTAGCAGGGAAAATTAATACCATATCTGGAAGTTTCAGGATTCCAGTCAAGATGAGGTTTTCCCCCAATCTCTTGGCAAAAATAATCCATATTTGGGAAATACTATCACAAGGACAAGACTGGATTTTGTCATGGAAGAACTGACACTTAGAACAATTTAAACTAGAAAATTGAGCCTCTGGAAGAAGAGTTTCTGGAAGTCTGAGATTACATTTTGAAGGCTAAAACATTCTTTGGAATGTGTCCATCTTCTGTTAGCTCTTTTTAATATTCATGGACTATAGGCCAAGGGTTAAAGAGAGTTGTTTAAAAATGCCAGCCAGAGTCAAAAAAGTCTATTTCTATCTCCTGATGATTTCAGGTTAAGGCTCAAACTTAAAAATAATATATTTAATTAGGAAAAAATAAAAAGGCAGTGAATACAGATGCAGTATTTCCTCCATTAAATAAAAGCAGAAGTATTTATCTGCAATCCTGACAGCCTGTACCCTAAGATCCAGATACACCAATTAAAAGAAATAGTGGGAGCACAGCAGACTCAGTGGACTGAAAAGAAAATATCCCCATATCAGCAAGTTACAAATTCAGTCTATCACACAGCTATAATAATAAATACTTTTTTTTCTCCTTGAAACACTTCTTAACATGAAGTTACTCAAAAGTTTCAATCCTCCTTCACAACAGGCTCTGCATKCCATCCTCTTGTTGTTCCCAAGGTCTTCTTGCTCTCCTTGGCACATCACCATCCAAGTTGGAGGAATAAGGACAAATTTACTGGCCCAGCCCAGCCCAGCCCACAGCCACACAATAAAGCTGCTGTACAAAGGGGCACAGGGGCTGACCTTGCCCTGGCCCCTTGGCCACCTGCATGAAGGGGTCACTGCTCTGAGCATGAGGGGACCTTTCACAGTCCAGAGCAAATCCATTTAAAAAACAGTCCATCTGAAGTATTTTAAAATGACCTGTAATGTGTGTTCCCAGACATAATTGAATAAAAGCCTTAACCACACAGCCTGTCCACCTTCTTTAGACAAGAGACAGGACCAGGAGAGGGTACAGAAATGCAGCAGTTTGGGCCCTCAAGTTTGGAAGTGAAGTGTGGAGAAGGCTTCAGAAACAGCCTGTCGCCCTTTCTTTCCCCAGGAACTGCACCTTTCCCAATCCCACTGGCACACGGCATCATTCCTGGGGCATCCAGCTCCCAAATCAGCCTGCAGATCCCCAATCCAACAACTCAGGCAGCAATTTGCTCCGCAGTCTGCTCTGTAAAGTAGATTTCAGCACATCTGCTACATTAGTCTTGGCCTCATTTTCCCCCCAACACAGCATTCCCTACAAAAGCCACTGAAAATTCCCTGCCACCAAAGGAATGCAATGCAATTAATGCAAAACCGGGCAGCCAGATGTCCAGAGCTGTCATTAAGGAGCTCCTCCACCCCAAGGAAGAGTCRTAACAAGACAAGGAATGAGATTTTATAATATTTATAAGTCAGGCAGGGTTGCTTGTTCACACAGCAAAAGATTTATTTATAACTCTCTTAAAATAGGTATGTGAGGGGAAAAGGACAACCCAGCAGACTGGCAGAATTGGACTGGTCGGACACTGCAGCTTCAGGTTATGAATCTTTTCATTTCAGGCTGCCTAGGAGAGAYAGCTCGAGGGCAGACGGAATTCAGCCTGTCCTTTGACAGTGGAAGACACTTTTCTGAAATAAAAACCCAAACCCTGGTCCTTGCTGGACTCAGACATTSAGTCACCTGAGTGGGAACAGCAGGCAGGTTTACCACGTTTTTTCATTTACTTTTTATCAAAAATATTCCTTGAATATAGGAAGGCATTGAATAGGGATTGTTCCCTTACAGAGAAATAAATGAGTTTTTGAGAGGGAAATCGATCAAACCTCTAACATGTTAACACTTTCAACACCTAAAGAACACTTTTTAAAAAAATCACTAGAAATAAATGGGTTTCTTCAGTACAACATAGTGAGTAAAGGCCATCTGAATAAAAATCTTACTTTCTGCCTTAAATTTAGTCTGATAAACAGGAATTTTGCTCTTTGGAGCTGTAGCCTCTTAAAAATCTATCAGTAAAAGATGTGCCAGCAGCTGCTTCTAGAAACTTACTCCCACTTAGTCAGGGCTCCATAGATTGCACCTGCACTAATGAGGCTCTGAGGCGTCCACTCAGCGTCTCCCAGTAGATTCCTGTTCCTTGGAACTGTAATACAATAACAAATGAGGATTGCTGAGCCTCCTCGTAGGAAAAGCTCTTCACAGACAGCAAAAATTAAACAGGCATTTCATGGTGAGGTCAGGGTTTAGAATTTCCAAAAAGCAATCCAAGGTCTTGGGCTGCTTTCTTTAAAATCTRTTCTTGGTGAACTTTGTTTCAGTGTAATTAAACTGTGCAAACATTGAACCACATTTATTCTTTATTATTKCTTTCCTGTACTGGCAACTGAGTTACAGATAAGGAATCACAGCAGCTCCTGAAAAAAGGGCACCTACCCTTCTTTGGAGCTGGAGTACTCCAGATCAAGATGTGCAAGTTGCTTCCTAAATCTGCCCTGTCCAACCACAGCAGTGCTGAGGAGAAAGTTTGGGGAGCAGGCAGCACTATTTACTGTGTTGTGCTCTGTTTTATTCCCAGAATCACAGAATTGTTAGGGTTGGAGGGACCTCTGGAGACCATCCAGCCCAAGCCCAAACACAGTTCATGCATTCCATATGCAGCTCATGAACAACCAAGGGGAGCTGTCTCACCAGGCAGCTTTCTTTGCTGCTATTTTTTTCTTTTTCAGTTGAAGACTCAGTTAAAGTTGCCTTTTCTCCCTTTATTTTACCACACATTTACATGGAAATACATGGGGGTGAAGATCACTTATTCCAGATCCTTGCAACAGCTCCRTGCCTTGGCCATGCCCTGTACACTTAAACACACTTGAAGAGGTGGAAGAAAGACTGGGATGTAGACATTTTCCAGACAGGCTGGTTTAAAATCCATGGAGTAATTTCTGTCCTCATTCTCAGGAGATGCTCGAGGCCTCTGCCATCTGTGAGCAGCTGCCACAGAGGAACTGCCCTGGCAGAGCCTGAAGGAATCCAGGATCCCAGCACTCCCCAGGGTGCTCCTGTTCCCTCTGCCTATGGATGCTGCTGCCACCAAGGACACAGCTCTTCCCCCAACAATACCCACCTGTAAGTAAAGCTCAGGCAAGAAGGAATTTGACCTCTCATAAGGAAACACAAATCATTTCAGCTTAAACCCTGATTCCTGGAGTAAGAAAGATAAAGTTAAATGAAGTATTGCATCACTGGATTTCAATAGGAAATGCTGATTATTGAACAATCTTTTGCATTGTGTTGCTCTGGCCATGTTTAGAGTTATGAGGGTGAGAAACCCCACGCATATCTCAGTGTCAGTTGTGTAAATACCTTGAGCAAATATATTTACAGTCTCAATTTCCTTCCTTATCGCTTTAAGAGATTTACCAGAACATAAACTCAGACAAGCCATGAAATGGCACAAAATGTGTGTCACGGTCACAGACATTTTTCTTCAATGTACTGGAGGCAGAATTTGGTCCATTCATCATATGCTCCAAGATGTAAAATATTATTAATCAATTCTGGACTGTGGATCAATACATGAAGTTAGCAGCTGGGAAGCAGAAGATGCTTATTAATCCTGAAAAATCCTATCATTTTGTATTTGATCTAAAATAGGCCTGGCATCTTTAAATGTTCGAAATGTTGAAATGTGTGAGCCTAAGCTGCGTAGGAAGAGATTACTCATTACCTATAATTTGAATGACTGCCTATTGACTGCCAGCTGCTGGATTCTCCAACTGTTAGATGTAGGTTGTAAATAAGCACTGGCTTGTTTAAACTCTTTAGTACAAAATACGTTAATATGCTTTCGACTAACACATTTTAAATCGGTTTGCCAATATGGAGTTTATGTTCTGGTTCACGATCAGCTGTTTAATGAGATGTAATGGATTAAAACTGTGAGGAATTAAATTTCTTCTTCAGATTTTGGGGTCAGAAATATATGAAGCCCTGTGAAAACTGTTTGGGATTGGTTATTGGGGTTTCATAAGACATAAATTACCTGTATGTAAAATGTTGTAAAAATGTGTTATTTAGGAAAGCCCTAAAAGGGACAGTGCTAAGCTGAGGCACAAATTAGCTTTATTATCTTATTACTACAGCGATTGAGCATGGGTKTTTTTTCTTTTCTGTAGTTCTGGAAATAAAAATCCCCAAGCAACCCAACACATTTTCACCCAGGAGTACAAACCACGACTGAACTTCCAAGGCCTGGACATCCGCTCCGATTCTCACTCTGTGCGCCCGTGAAAAAGATGTCCAAAAACACAACAGAGAACTCGAGCAACGCTACCTCAGCTCTTCTAGGCCTGTTCCTGGGAAGCATTTCCCTGGTCACCATTGTCATGAACATTTTAGTGCTGTGTGCTGTGAAAACGGAGAAGAAGCTGCAGACAGTGGGCAATCTGTACATCGTGAGCCTGTCCATCGCAGATCTGATCGTGGGGGCGGCCGTGATGCCCCTGAACATCGTGTACCTGCTGAGCCCCGTGTGGCCCCTGGGGCTGGCAGCCTGCTTGTTCTGGCTCTCCATGGATTACGTGGCCAGCACCGCCTCTATTTTCAACCTCTTCATCCTGTGCATGGACCGGTACCGCTCGGTGCAGCAGCCGCTCAAATACCTCAAGTACCGCACCAAAATGAGAGCCTCGTTCCTCATCGTGGGCGTCTGGCTGCTCTCCTTCACCTGGGTCATCCCCATCCTGGGCTGGCACGTTTTTGCCAATAACGGGCAAAGGAAGGTGAAGGAGAACAACTGTGAGACGGAGTTCTCCAAAGTCACCTGGTTTAAAGTGCTGGCAGCCATTTTCAACTTCTACCTGCCCTCCCTCCTGATGCTGTGGTTCTACTGTAAAATCTTCAGGGCCGTCCGGAGACACTGCCAGCACCGAGAGCTCACCAACGGAGCTTACTGGTCTTCCTTGGAAAAAAGCACCGTGCACCAGACTAAGATAAAGGACGAGAAAAATACCTGCCTCCAGAAGCAAATCTTAGGTGAGAACACCCCTGGCGCAGACAAGAAAAGCTCCCCAGAGCCCCAAAAAGCGGAGACAGAGCTTTGTTTCAGCAATCCTGACAAGTCTTCAAAGGCGCTGAGTAATGGGAAAGTCCTGAAGTGGAGCTGTTTCTCTCTCACCGCGGCCAAGCCTGAGCGTGGCTTGGATAAAGCAGGGAAGAAGGGGGTGCGTACCAAAACAAAGCCTGGGAATAAGGAGCAGCCTGACTGCCAGGACAGCGACTCCAGCGTGGCATCGGACAACCACACCTTCACTGAGGTGGCCCCCCGTGCAGAGCACTGCACTTCCAACCCTGAAGGAGCCTGCTGTCCTCAGGGAGAGACTGAGCGCAGGGATTCCAGAGGGATGACGTTCCTGAGGAAGGCCTGGCACACCCTGCACGGCCATCCCGGGAGGAGCACTCACCGSCACGGGAACAGGGAGCGGAAGGCAGCGAAGCAGCTGGGGGTGATCATGGCAGCCTTCATGCTCTGCTGGATCCCCTACTTTGTGTTATTTATGGTGATAACATTCCACGACCASGAACAGCTCTCAAAACTGCACACGGTCACCATATGGCTCGGCTACGTGAACTCCACCCTAAATCCATTCCTGTATCCTCTCTGTAACCACAACTTCAAGAAGACTTTCAAAAAGATCCTTCACATTCACTGATACTGGTCTGGGTTTTTGGAGCTCAAATGCAGCTCAGGAGTTCAACCAAACAAAATGGTCCGGTTTCAAAGGACGGGTAAAGGAAAAGACTTTGGCAAACTGTAATTTATAAAGAAGTGTTAGTAAAAGTGGGAAACGTGCATTTAATAGTTCTAGCAYATTTGAAGAGCTACTTCAGATCAAGAATCTGAAAAACTCAGGGTCAATCTGTGAACTGTTACACTGCTGTCAACCTTTTACCATTTGAGATCACCTCTTTCATCACAGAAATGGAGATACAAACAGGCATCTTCAGTGATTATAAATTATTCAGCCACAGAAAAGGAAGAAATCACATTTCTGTGATTGGCCAAAACCATTTTTCTCTTTCAACTTACTCCATTACACTGCTCGTGCAGTGAGATTTGCAAGTGGAGGAACTTGCACAGTCAAAGAACAAACTTTCAACTGTTTAAAAAAACTACCCTATTTATTTATAGCTTCCTCCAAATCACAAACCTTTCATCGAATGTCAAGTTTAAGTGTACCCTACTGTATCTCTTTGATGTCATGCTTATATTAACTGTACGTTAAGTTTGCTGAAAAAAAGTAGTAATTTTTATGTCCTAAAAAGATTTCCATGCTCAACATACTGTCACCATCTGCTCCAGAAGGGTGTGCTGCTGTTCTAGAATTGCAGAATACYGTTGATTGTACATGAAGCATGTTTGCCTTTTCTACCCTTTAATTGCATTTCATAAATCCTGCTGTCAAACATTTCAGGAGAAACACACAATAATAGAATACTCTAAGTTGGAAAAGAGACCAAGAAGATGTTGAAGTACAACCTGCAGCTGAAAGCTGGGCTGGATTTGATTTTACAAAGAAAAAGGATGTGCTCTGATTCAGTTTGTTGTACTGATGCATTTCCCACATCCTGAACACTTTTTTGCTTCTGAAATTGCTGGGTTAACAACAAAGTTCTGACCTGTAACTCCTTCAGCTGAGAACTGCCAAAAGTTTGAGGGGATGAGCTGTAGGGGTGTCCTGTGCAATATCTTTATTACATCAGAAGCAAAAAGGGGTGGTTTAATGGTAAGAGGAGAAATTCTGGATTCTCTCTTCTTAGCGATCTCGAGCTGCTCAGAGTCCCTCTGTGCCACATGTGCCCATTTCAAAAAGTGAGTAAGACCACAGCAACAATGCAACACTAAGGGCAATGTGGGAAAGACTGCTCKTAAATTTTGGATAGAATACCCTAAATGCAAAGTGTTATTCCTCTATCCATGTAATTTCTCTGAATTAGACATCCAAGTGTTTAATTGTATTTAAAGCATTCAATATTAAACAAAGCCCTAATACATCTGCATTTTAATAAATTGGGAAAATGTGCTAAAGGAATAAACTTCAGTCTATTTCCGTGTATCATGCAAGGTTCAGAGATTGACTTTGGTTTCAAGTTGCACGCAGGAAAAACTGCAATTAGGAAACTTAAATCTAGGAGAAATAAAGGCAAAATGCAGAGAGAGAATATAAAACCAACAAAATTCATTGCAGAATTCAGACAACTTTTTCACTGCAGGAGGAACACCTGCCCCAGTAGTAAAATACACCTTTTTGGGGTACAGAGCAGAACCTTTTGAAACAAATGCTCTAATCCCTGGCCTTTCACAACCAACCACTGAGATTCACAGCCATTACACTGTTTTTTTCTATTGTGATTTGCAACAGCAATTCTGGCCAAAATGGATGGTAATTTAGATGATCCCCGAGGAAATAAAAGTCAGCCAGAGTTATTAGCGCTGAAAAACACATTTGCCCAAGGGCTGCTGAGAGTTATCCAGAAGTGTGTCCTGTTGATTGTGAAAATTGCCTTTTCTGACTTTAAAATGTACTAATACACGGCAAAACCTAAGCAAGGTCATCAAAAATTGGTCCAAAAATGATGGTGACTGCAACGACAAAAACCTCCAGTAAAATTAAAGAATATTCAAAGAGCTAAACCCAGGAAAATAAAGCTGCCTGAATATTTTTTTAATCTCAAGTCATTTTTACTCATGATCTTAGTGTCACTGTGTTAATAACAAAGACAGGGGACTGGTGATAACCACATTTTATAGCCATTAGATAATAAAAACCAGGAAAATGGGATAGTGCTTATTTTAAATAGCAAGGTACCTAAGAGGATTCCTCAGTTTATTCCACTGAACAGGCAGTTCCAGAGGCTCTGGATGTAAGAGAAGCAAAGCAAATCAGGGTCAGGAACGGAGAAGCCTCCCAGCACGCGGGGCCACGGCTCGAGAGAATATTCCAGGCGTGGTTTCCCGCAGGAAGTTTTCAGTGTTTTGCAGTTAACAAACAAGGTCAGAGGACGCGGAGCTTCCAGAGAACATGACGGGAGGCTGGAGATTTCCCGGACTGCGCTTGTGCTGGGATGAAGGTGGGGTGGGAGTGACCGACCTGGTTTGGCAGAGGAACAAAACTCCGCTCTCGCAGCGCTGCCTGCRCCGCTGGGCACATCTGGTGGGAAAGGAGCGAGCCCTGGGATGCCGCGGGGAGCTCCTCATCCTGCGCTCCCCTCCCCACGTTATCGGGAAATGCCGCACACCTCAAAGGAAACACAAGTGCAGGGGCGCATTTTGGCCTCTTTCTATCCTCTGCAAGGCTGGATCCATTAAATTTTCCGCGAGGCCGCTTTGTGAAAGCAAAATAAACGAAAATGGTTGAAAGATGCACTTTAAAAACGCATTCCTGATCTGTTAATACGGCAGCACTGGAAGCACTTCCGAACATTTCTAGAGGAGGCCCTGAGCGCTGCAGATTTTCCACTGCTAGCAGGGATGCTGAGGACTTCTCTCCAAAATTAAGTTCCTACAGAGGAGGTGTTAAAAAATTTAAAATGTAAAAGTTAAAACTGAAATGTTTCGGTGCGTACATTCCTTCAACCAGAACGCCAATTCACTTGGAAGTGCCAAGCTAAATTTAAATACTGTACAAACATATTCCCGTTCASTTAGATACCAAATACAATGGCAAAACGATTAATTTTCATCGGATTATGTGTCTATTGAAGGATTGTAACATTAAGAGAACAATTAATGTCGACACAGTGTGGAAATGGCTCCTGAAAATAGTTTACATGCCTGATGTTGAGTTGAAAATTATTTTAAAAACATGGTGCATGTGTGACATCCAAATAAATCCCTGAACTCAGTTCTTTGAGGGGTAAAAGCTGCTTCTCTGATTGTATCAGAGTGTTCCTTTGGAGCATATTCCTGCTTTTTTTCCTCTACTGACTCCAACATTCAGTGCTCCAACAGACTTTTACCTTTGCAGTGTCCCACTCTTGCAGCAGTAACAGGGGTACAGCACTAAATTGCTTTTTTTTTGCAAATAAATTGATAGTTCTGCCAGGTTCTGCTTGTATTTTGTGGTCTTGCTCCTTGAGAATGCTGTAAAAAATTGAWTTAAATCCTGAAATGGAAAGCATGATGTGAACCTAACTAAATATTACTTTTATTAAAAATATGTAAGAGAATTTAAATGAGTTTTGAAGAAGAATCCGAGTTCTTGTTCTGAGAAGCTCTCCAAAAACATGCTGAGCCCAAGAATGGATGAGCTTCAATCTCTTCTTTTTCATTCCCAGAGTTTGAATCTCTTCTTTTTAAATCCCAGAGTCTGAATCTGCTTCCTTTTAATTCCCACCTTCAGTCCCAGGATGATTCTCCCTTGCTGCAAGATTTTGCTCAGGGAAATTGAAATTCCCACCTATTGAAATAGGTGCCAGAAACACTCAACAGATTTTTTTTTCCTCTGTTTTTAAAGAACATGTTTTCTAGTTGCTTATTATTCTCATGTTTATTGCTTCCTTTTATTTGCTCATAGGAAGATGTAAAGAGGATAAAAGGACCAAAAAGGGATAAAATAAAACGTTTTCAAGCCTGGGGGAAATAAAGTGCAGAACTGAGTTTTAAATTCTTTATTCCAAGAGAATACAGGCATTACCAATATTAATGAAGCGAGAGAAATGCAAAACTGAGTTTTAAGTTCTTTATTCCAAGAGAATACAGGCATTAGCAATATTAAGGAAGTGAGAGAAATGCAAAATGAGGAACTGCAGGATTTCCCTGATGTAACACAGCTGGACACAAGGATACAAGCATCTGTAGTAAACTTCCACATTTATTCCAATCTATTTTATTCCTGGAAGGTCTATCCAGCCCATGCTCCATAGCAAGGTCCTCTATCCAAACATCGGCTCTGCAGCTGAAATTTAGAATTTGCTGGATTTCAGCTCTGAAAATTTCCCTGCCCAATTGTCATTATGTGACTGTGCCCACACTCAGCTGGTGGCTTTTCCTCCCGGGATTCCTCCCCATTTCGGGGTCAGTTTCTGCCATATGGGTGTGACTGTAAATCCAAAATACAAGGCAGCTCTGGCAAATTTATATTCCCGATAAAATGGCATAAATGACCTGCAGAGGTTATGCTTGTTTTTTAGAAGACGCATTTTTGTTTTGTATTCTAGAGCTGGGGGGAAAAAAAAAAAAAAAAAAAAAAGAAAAAAAAGAGAGAAATATCTCAATATAAACTCATTAAAAGCTTGAGGCTGCAAGGCACCTCTGGATGCCATCTAGTCCCACCTCAGGCTCGAAGCAGAGCTAAGATCAAAGTTAGATCCCGGTGCTCAGGGCTTGTGCAGCCAAGTCCCCAATTACAAAAAATTGCAAAGTCTCTCTGCAGACCGATTCCAGCCACATCAGGCATTTTTTTCTCTCTAAGAATTCGGAATTTTCCTTGGTTTGACACGTGCTCTTTTCCTCCCCACTTTTTGCTGCGCATCTCTCAGAATTTGCCTCCCTTTCCCCTACTAGGCCAGACTCCCATCAAMCCCCCTGGACCTTTGTTTCCTCTGGCAAGGTCTCGCGTTTTATCCCCAGCCCCGGGGCGGTTCAGAGACCTYCAGCAGCAGCCTGAGGTCTCCGTTTCGAGCCGGGGAACCTGGGGCGGCACAGGGCACAGGGCTCCAGGTGCTGCGGGACACGGCCCCACCTGAGCCGGCGGCTGTGGCTGCGCTGGCCTGGCCGGAGGCGAGCATTGCCCTCAGCGAGGCGATGCTACCGAGAGCGGGTGGGCACAGCCGCATCCCGCCGGGACCGGGACCGGGACCGGGACCAGCCCCCTCAGGCTTTCCCGCCCACCGCGGCTCACGGCGTCATCACACCGCGCCGGCCGCCCCCGTCACGTGCGCGCGGCGGTGACGGCAGCGGTGGGAGCCGGGCGGCGATGCGGGAGCGCGGGGCGAGCGGCGCAGCCGGTGATGGGGGAGCGGGGATGGAGCGCTGCGGGTCCCGCCGGCCGCGGGGCACCGGCACCGGCACCGGCACGGCCCCTGACACCGCCCCCGCCCCGGCACTGCCCCCCGCGGGGTCCCGGCACCGTCCCGGCGCTGCCCCTTGCAGGGTCGGTGTGTCCGGGCCTCAGCCGGCTCCGCGGGCGGCAGCGGGGGCTGCAGGCACGCACAGGCGGGCGGAGGCTGCCCCGTGCCGAGCGGCCGGGGCCGTGTCGGTCCCGGTGCCGTGTCGCTGTGCGGTTCTGGTGTCTGTCCCGGTGCCGGTGTCTGTCCCGGTGCCGTGTCGCTGTGCGGTTCTGGTGTCTGTCCCGGTGCCGGTGTCTGTCCCGGTGCCGGTGTCTGTCCCGGTGCCGTGTCGCTGTGCGGTTCTGGTGTCGGTCCCGGTGCCGTGTCGGTCCCGGTGCCGTGTCGGTCCCGGTGCCATGTCTGTCCCGATGCCGTGTCGTTCCCGGTGCCGGTGTCGTTCCCGGGGCCGGTGTCGTTCCCGGGGCCGGTGTCTGTCCCGGGGCCGTGTCGGTCCTGGTGCCGTGTCGGTCCCGGTGCCGTGTCGCTGTGCGGGGCCGGTGTCGGTCCCGGTGCCGTGTCTGTGTTCGGTCCCGGTGCCGTGTTGCTCCTCTATCTGTCCCGGTGCCGCGTCTGTCCCGGTGCCGTGTCGCTGTGCGGGGCCGGTGTCGGTCCCGGTGCCGTGTCGGTCCCGGTGCCGTGTCGGTCCCGGTGCCGTGTCGCTGTGCGGGGCCGGTGTTGGTCCCGGTGCCGTGTCGGTCCCGGTGCCGTGTCGCTGTGCGGGGCCGGTGTCGGTCCCGGTGCCGTGTCCATGTTCGGTCCCGGTGCCGTGTTTCTGCGCCACAGACTCACCGGGTTTATCCGCTCTTGCAGGGTTCCGCTCAGCAGTGATCAGCAGCCGGAGCCATGGCCACTGCCAGCGGGGATCCCGGCGATCCCGGCCCCTCCAAGCTGCAGTTTGCCCCCTTCAGCAGCGCCTTGGATGCGGGGTTCTGGCACGAACTGACCCAGAAGAAACTCAATGAGTACCGGCTGGATGAGACCCCCAAGGTTATCAAGGGCTACTACTACAATGGTGGGTAGAGACTGAGCAGCTTTTGGCAGTTCAGGGTTCTCCTGACACTCCTCTAAATATCTATTCGTGTTTTGCTGAAACATTAGAAAACGTGACTGTGAATTTTGAATGTTTCGCTGGGTAACTTGCATCAACAAAACCAAGGGGAAATAACCTTTATATTTCAGTTTTAAAGAAGCTTTGTTGCTGCTTTTTGTCCAGGTGATCCCTTGGGTTTGCCAGCTCGATTGACGCTGGAGTTTAGTGCCTTTGATATGTAAGTACGCGCTGTGGTTTACCTTCCTTTGCATAAGATTGATGTGTTAGTTAGACAAACTCTGCATGAGAACAAATACACATTTTCATGAACTTTAGAACAGTGGAGAGGCTGCTTTGAGCCCCCAGCATTAACTCCTTGTGTTTGAAGTACGGTATTCATCTGAGGGCTGAATTTAAAATGTTCTTAATTATTAAATTCACTCACTATGTGCATGTATGTTTATATAAAATAGCTTTTTTTTCCTATTTCCTCAGCTTTTTGCATTAGGGAGGCTTTTTTAGTCATCTGACTCCTTCTCTTATGGCTTTAATTAGGATTTCAAATAGTTTTTGCAGTCCCTGGTTGGTACATTGTAATCTCTTCCCAAGTATTTAACTGTTATGACTAGAAAAGTATCAGGTTTTGAGAACAGTGTTACAGGAGGCAATGAAATCAATCAGATGTAAATTAAGGGAATATTGTAGGGTTTTTACCTAATTTATCTCAAAAATAAAACACTGTTTGCTAACAGCAGCTTCTCCAGCTGATGATGTTACAAACTATAGAAGCTGCTCAATCTTTTGTCTGGTTTGGGTTTTCTTTGGGACATGTTTTAAACATCAAATTTTAACTAAATCTTTATGTGAGTACAACACTGACATGTAAGTTCAACCTAAATTAATTTTTCTCAGGGAAAATCCCATTTGTCATGGGTAGCTTATATTTGAACAGAATTAAAATCTTCAATCCGTGATTTAGTGTCRCCTTGCTTGGAGAAAATACAGGGGCCTGATCTATTYTTGAAGCTGTGATGGAGATGTGTGKTGGCACTGGTCATTGTTCTATCAATCCATGTTCATAAAGATGCTTTCATTAGAGGTGGTGTTACTTTTGTTGCTGTGCCTCACCATTTGATAATTCCAGGGCAAGGTTACACCACGAGGYAGATCCTGCTGCTGATGATTCTGTTAAAGGTGTTGGTATCCAATTCCCAGAGTTTTCCTTCTTTTTTTTTCAGGAATGCTTCAATACCAGCACGCTGCTGTCCTGCTTTTGGAACGCTGTATAACACCAACACTTTTGAGACTTTCAAATCCTGTGATAAGAAATCACTTCTGGACAAAGAAGCAAACGAGGTAAGATTTAAAATCAAATCACAGTGTTTCCAAATCCTTTCTATCAGCTGAAGTGCTTTACTCTGCCCCAAATATTGGAGATACTCCATTCCTKAGTAACCTCAGGATTTAGCTTATTCTGGAAAGAAGAGTTTGGTGTTTGCTTTTTGCTGTTCTCTACAAGAGTAGAACCTGCTATAACCGATAATAACTAGTGGTACTTGGAGAACTGCATCACATTTTAAGCTAAGCAGTGCTCTTGGAGCTGCCAGGGGCTTGAATTCTGTCGAGCACATCTTCAGAATTTGTCTTGACACCCAGAAACCAGCAGTGCCTGGTTTAAACTTCAGATTACTGCAGTGTACCTGTGTGACAGAGAGGTGGGGAAGCTCCACAGCAGCAAGAAAACTGAGATAAAGCAAGACAAAGGTGGGTCAGAGGGGCTGGTCTGCCTGCACTGTAACCAGGTAATTTAATGTCATGGCCTGGGGAGAGGTGAAAGTCAAATTTAAGACGCTTTACTTTGACCAGTCCTTGATTGCTTTCATTAATTGCCTTGAGTAACAAAGTTTTCATGCATATCTTCACTCAGAACTGGGAATTTTTGGCATTCCTGTGGCCTCGTAATTCCCTGCATCTGACCTTTAAAATTCTTTTAACACAGGTAGTAGTCTGGATAAATTCAGTTAGAAAAGATGACAGTGAATGTTTTTTTCTGTGCTTTAAAGGTAGCTGGAAGAATTAAAGATTTTTGCAGCCGTTCTGATGTTCTCTTGGTGTTTCTCTGCCCTTTCTCTTCCTTCCTTCCCCACAATCCCTGGCAGATCTGGGAATCAATCAAATCTGGAGCTGCTCTGGAGAACCCAATGCTCTTGAACAGGTTCCTGCTGCTGACATTTGCAGTGAGTGGAGAGAATTTTTGTCTCCTGCTTAGAGTGTAGTGGAATGGTGAAGTGCTTTCTTTTTAGGAGAAATGCTGTATTAATACATTTTTGTGTTATTTTCTACTCATGTATAAGATTACCTGATGGCCTTACAGATATCAGTAAAAGCAGAGCAGCTGTTTCATGTTTAACAAATGGAAAGTTTTACTAAATGCTCCAGCTAACGAAAAGTGAAGGATTGTACACACATTGTCTGTTTAAATCTTAAAACATATACAGAGAAGGGAAGTCTTTCAGTATTTTTATGATCTTCTAAAATCATTGTGAGGTAAAGATTCCTGTGGTTCCAACCATAAACCATTAATTCTAATTATCATTTACTTTGATATATCTCTTTATTACCTAATTTTACAACTTTTTTTTTCCCCCTAGGATTTAAAAAAATATCATTTCTATTACTGGTTTTGCTACCCTGCCCTCTGCTTCTCTGATGGAATTCATATAACTCAGAAACCTATGTGTCTTGGGGACAGGTTCTCACTAAATCAGGTATTCAAAACACTAACTATTGTGAAGTCTGTAATACTAACAACTTTTGTGAGCTGTAAAACTCAATATTTTGTGTTACCACACACTGAATTAACATGAGACTCTTTAATTTCTTTTAAAATCTTCACTTTTCTTATTACCATGTGGGTTTTTTGTTTACCTTTTGTTCCATGGTTGTTTAATTGTCTCAGTTTAGATGCAGATATGGCAAACAGTTCTTGAAGAGGTGGTTGTGTTGAGCTATATATTATATCTTTATTTTTGATATATATTAAGCTATACATAAAAATTAAAATGAGAGAATATATAGCTGTGGTTTTGAAACTCATTTAAAAGAAACCTTTATAAAAGGGCATCCCCTGAGTGAACCAGCTCATTAAAATTACAAAATTATTGATAAAATGCATGACTGGACAAGAAAAAGCACTTAATTTTTTTTTTTTTTTAGGAGAAAAGTTAAACAATTTTTAGTTTCTTTCATRTTACACTGCAGAATTGTTGGAACTGGTGGTTCAGCTGTCTTTCCACTTTCAGATTCAAGCCCTGCAGAAAGCATACGATGACCTCTGCCAGCAGGAGGGGGTGACAGCCCTGCCTTATTTCTTAATCAAGTACCATGACAATTCCGTCGTGATATCCCTGCTGAAAAAGTGGGATGGCTTCTTTCAAGACCAAGGAGAAAAGGTAATGAGAGTTTCATAGAGTTTTATAAACTGTAAATGTTTAATTTGTGAGTGGTTTGAAGCTCTAATACTGAGCTGGGCATTGAGGGTGGCTGTAAAGTGATTTTTATGCTGTTTTCCCTTYGGTTTCTTGTCTTGCTGCCCTGTGCCCTTTCACTTTTTTATCACCCCAAAATCAGTACAGAGTTTTGGTTTGGGAGCAAGGCTTCAGCTGATGGGCTTCCCTCATAATTGTGTTTTTAAGGTAATGAAGGTGCAATTTACTGCAGTGAACGTTCAATGTCCCTAAAAAGGCCAAACTGAATAAATCTCAGAGCTGTGGCAAGGAGAGTAAAATCTGTTGTGACCATATAAATATTTATAAATATGCACAATGTGTGTGTAGGCCTTCCCTGTCCAGAACTTTTATTTCAAAATGCCAGATAACATTTGCTGTGAACTGCACGTGGCTGTGCATGGATGGCTTCTCATGTGGAACAATTTTATTTGCAGGTGACAGTTGGAGTTTATGATCCGTGTAATTTATCCCAGTACCCAGGATGGCCACTGAGAAATTTCCTGATCCTGGCAGCCCACAAATGGTATCTATTTAATTCTTTCCCACAAAGATGATTTATTGGTTGATATCAAATGAGATGTTTTTCTCCCCGTGGCATTTCACTCGTATCATCCACCTAAGATCTTGCTTTTTGCCTTGACATTACCCACTTTGAGTGATTCTGATTTTGTGCATTATTCTGTTTTTTCACTTCTGTCAGTCACAAATGCCTATTAATCCTAATCCTCACGTGGATGCATGTACCTGGAAATGCCTGCTTCACACCCTGCCAATACCCTCCAGCTGTTTCAAATCTTGTTTAAAATATTCTGTGAATTTATATAATTAATTAGTGTCAAGTAATAGCAGTGTTACATTTTAAAAATCAGATGTTCTTCGGTTTTCTTCTTGTACCATCTAGAATTTTTTCGTTGGGCAGAGGATGGGAAGACAAGACACAATTTTACACTCTGGTTTTTGGAAAAAAATATTAAGAGTAACAAATAAGCTGGGGTTGCTGCAACAAAACTGTAATTAAATTGCTCTTCTGTAGTTTTGAGTGTTACATTTTGTTCCTGAGCTCCAAGAAGGGAGAAGTGCTGGGTTGGGTGAGCTGGTTGAGCTGTACAAGGAGCTGGAAATGCCCAGAGAGCTTTACACAGTCCTGCCATTCAGAGGGGTTTAGGCACTAAACTAATTTTTGGGGGGGTTGAATCCTAGGGGGTAAAAATCACATATATTGAGAACTCAGAGGATCTTGGTGCTGCAGCAGAGTCCAGCGTGTCAGCTGATGTGTGCTCTGGTGCTTTTCTGCTTTTTGTTCCTCTGAAGCTGCAGTTTGTCCAGGGCTGGATAAATGCAGGGACAGGCTGCCAGGGGCATTGCTTTGGAGCTGTTTCACACCAAACCAGGCATGTTCTGTACTCTAAGAATTGTTTCTCTTTCTATGCCTGACACAGACAGCAGTGTTCAGCACCAACACAAAAAGCCTCATTCAGAACCTGCAAAGGACTCACCATGTGAAATGGTGTTTAAAGAAATCCCTTTTCTATTAAAGAAGTTGCATGTCTGTCTCTATTTATCTTTTTATTTTATGCCAGGGGCAATGTTCTCCAGAGGGTTGAAGTGCTCTGCTTCAGAGACAGGACCATGCAGGGGGTGAGAGACATCACACACAGCATCATCTTTGAAATCAAACTGCCAGAGAGACCCCTGGGCCCAGGTAATCCATTAAAAACATTATTTCCCTTTTTTTATCTCCCTCCTTAATCACTGCAGACATGGAAAAATAAATTACTATTACAAGATCATTGCTTATGCTGTTATTTCAAATTGATTTTAAATTGTTTGAGTTTCTGTTGTCTCTAAAAGAAATGGTTCCTTTTTCAACAAAGAAAGAAGAGGGAATATTCTCTCTTAATTTTTTCCTCCTGTAATTGTGCTTTTAATTTAAAAACAAGAAGAGTCCTCATTTTTTCTTGTTAAATTTGTATACAGCCCTCAGGTAGGAAAAAAGTGATAGTGAATTTATGTGATGCAAAATTTCTGGATAATTTCTAAAAAGGTACAAACCTGCCCCAGAGTGGAAGTGTCCTTCAATCCCATAGTGACACATCCAGGTGTATTTTAAAGCAATGGACTTGAAATGTTAGAACATAATCTCAGATTTAATATCTGGGTACAGGACAGTATCACAAGMTTTCTGTACCTCAGGCAAAAAGTTYTGAATGCTTCACATGTCATTGTTGCAGATTGTTTAATTATACATAATTAAGATATAGAATTCTCCACTGAATTTGMAGATGGGGTCTAGGGAACATGAAATGGTGACTGAACTTTTGGCAAAATTTWCTGAATTCTGAATTAAGAATTTACTGAGCTTGACATTAAATATCTGATGGGGAATGATGCCATCTCTGTGCTGGGTGTGAAGCTGAACAGGCAAAAGCAGCACAGGGGACACCTGAGAGCAAAGAAATTCTCCAGGAACTTTCAGCTGATACAAAGAGCACCATTTGTGTAGCAGGTTGTAGTAGGTTGTTCAAATACAGGTTATTTACTGGCAGGTTTAAAAGAAGGGGTTTTTTTTTCCAACAGGGTTAAATCCAACAAAATTTCTTTTTTCCRTCCTGTGATATTAAGGTTTTCATTCTTTCTTTCCTTTTTTTATTGTTTTTTTTTTTTTTGCTTTCAAATATTTCAAACAGATTGTCCAAAAGCTGTGGGATGGGAGAAGAACCAAAAGGGAGGCATGGGGCCAAGGATGGTGAATCTCAGTGAATGCATGGATCCAAAAAGGTTTGTTTATTTATCTTTTAGATTCCCATACTTTTCTTTACTTGGGTTTAATCCATACCAAGTTGAAATGTGAAATAGGTGAGAACAGACAGTAACACATACACTGCCTATTGTTTGGACATTCCTTTTGGAGGTGAGGAYCTTTACAGAGCAGTGCACTGCCTGCAGCAGAAATCTTGGCAATTTTGGACTCCAGTTTCAAATTCTGAATGCATTTTATTTAAAACTGAGTGAAATGTAGGTCAGAGTGCTACAGGCCTGTGGTTGTTTCATTGAATTGTGTAACCTGCAGGTCATTAATGAAAATAAGCCAGGGGGAAAGTCCAGCCTTTGGGATTTGTCAGAGTGTGACAGGAAAGGGCTCAGGAAATGTGACCTTAATAATTTTTATCATTTTGCACATAATGTTTGGGCCGTGGATTGAGAAGAATGGGGTTACAGAGTGACTGCATCCGTGTCCTTGCCTGGGAAAAACTTGTTGGTCTCATGGTTCAGGTTCACATTTTGCCCATCAAGCAAAGCTATTTTTGTCAAGCATTTGTGGAAATTCTCAGTGTCTTCACAGATATTCAATAAAGTTCACCTCAGGGTTCTTCATTCTTTAGGTATCTTGACCTTCTTTGCTTGTATAAATGATGTAAGTGCTTCCCACAGAGGTGTTGGTAAAAAGCCAGCCCTGACAACTGCTATTTCAACCCCTGTTGGACAAATAATTTACTGGATGCYGAAAAAGTTGTGTTTATCATGTGTAAGGGAATGAAACTTGCAGGAATCTGAGAGCTGTGGCAGCCTGGCTTGATGAGAGTTTTAATGCCCTGTGTTCTGATGAATACAAAAATCTGCCCCTTGCTTGAGCACAGATTTCCTACCTCATTTTCTTAAACTTCCACAAAGAACTGCCCACGTGCTTTAGGGCACAAGTGGAATATTTCATTTCAAGGGCAGGTGTAACTGGATAGAGGAAACGTGGTAGTTTAAAATAGAAATAAAAATTTATGGACAAATCACCTGTCCTAACATTCAGCTTAACAGGAATCTTGGCTGAGACACCATTTTTARTTTCATGCTTGTGTCAGTTTTGTTACTAAAATTTTCATTTTTGATTGCTACTTTTTCAGAAGGCCTTGTATGTTTGTTTTTCATATTACCTATGTGTTAAACTGCTGAATTCTTTCTCTCCTTTAAAAAAAAAATTAACTCCTTCAGCAGGACTGCCAGTGATTGCTTTGTTGGAGAAGCACAGGAGGGTTCAGAAGTTGTTGTTATTCATTCCGTGGCACAGGTTAGCAGAATCATCCGTGGATCTGAATTTGAAGTTGATGTGCTGGAGGCTGGTGCCTACTCTGGATTTGGAAAAGATTGTGTCTGCCAAGTGTCTGCTGCTGGGAGCTGGGACGCTGGGCTGTAGCGTTGCAAGGACCTTGATGGTAAATCCTTAATCTTACAAACAATCTCCTGTTTCTCATAAATTCTATATTTCTTTWTTTTTTTTTTGTCCAGCTGCCCTGACACCTCAGAGAAAAATAGCATTCTCTGCATCAGAGTACACATAATAACATTAGTTGATGTTCTGAATTGCAGGGCAGAGGTAAGAGCTGTAGCTGATGGAAATAATTGAAGTTCTGCTAATAYGAGACAGTAAGGGAACCTTGTTAGAGTGGTACTTTATTTTGAAGTTATATTAAAAAAGAAATTCTGGAACAAATGAACAAGCTGTAAAGACCAAATTCACAGTGAAGCCCTTGAAGTAAGTGTGCTGGTAATTCCTTCCAGGGGTGTTCACCACATTCCACTGAATTCAGCAGGGTTTCAGGGATTTCTGTTAAATGCTGTATTTGGACCAAACGATCTGTTCCCTGATTTCATTTGCTTTGAATAAATGTGAAAGCTTTTGTAGCTTGAAAAAGTGGACAAAACTCACTTATCATGATTAAATTATGTTCTCCTCTAGGGCTGGGGGGTGAGGAAAATCACTTTTGTGGACAATGCAAAGATCTCCTACTCCAACCCCGTGCGGCAGCCGCTCTACGAGTTCGAGGATTGCCTGAGTGGGGGCAAGCCCAAGGCTCTGGCAGCAGCAGAAAGGCTGCAGAAAATCTTCCCAGGAGTAGTAAGATCATTATTTACGTGTTACTATCACTGGTGGGGGGGAAAAAAAGGTGACTTTAAATTGCTATTCCAAGTTCTAGTAATTAAACATTAGTTGGGGAAAAAYACTACACAGGTGTTACGTTGGTTGCTGAAATATTTTACTTCAAGTCTCTGTACCTKGTAACTTTATTGAGGCAAATATTTGTAGTAATGAAATATAATTAAGGATCATCTAAGTCATCTTGTAGCTTATTGATAGTGAAGGAAAATTTTTTTCCTGTCTTAAGGAACTTTGAGTAATGCCAGGTCAGACATCTTAATTGTCTACTATGGGAGGAGGTCTTGAGGGAAGTAATAAATGTATTATTGAGATTTCCTATTATCTTTTAGACCCAAAATTTGCAATCCTATCTAAATTGATTTTCTACATTAGAAGATAATAGCTTAGTATTTAACTTCCAGCCAATGGAACAACATGTAGTCCCCTCTTTTTAATGCCATCCTAATATTTTATGAGATGGTAACWAAATATTTTGTCTTGGATAATTTGGAGGCATTTTAAAACTTTTCTTAGATTCCTGAGATTTTGGAATTCTGTGGAGTGAGCAAGACCTTCCTTTGGGGAAATATATGGACATTTACTCCTCCTTAAAGTAATACCAATGTGCCCTTTGAGCTCTTTTTGCCAGTGTCTGGCTGCCAAAGTGCACCTCAGCCACTTTGGCTGGTGACTGCTGTCTTTTTTTTGAGGGACAGTTATTCAAATAAAAKTGTTGAAGCTGCCAGACTTGTCTGTATTCCTACAGCTACAGTCCCTGGATTGAGCTTTTCTTCTGAATTCCAGTAGGATTTTAGTATTTTACAAACCTCATTGACCATTTTTTCATGCCTCTAATGTCCTGCTTATTTATTTTAATTTCTTGAACAAAAATTGCCCTCCTAAGTCAGCAGCAGTGTCAGTTGTGCTTGTCTAATCAATCAGCACAGGCTTGATGAGTTATCCATGGATACATTACTCAGGTCCAGCACGGATTAAAGTKTTGTGTTCCTGCCACAACCTTTTGGAGGAGATGATGACACTGAAAGTAAAGCCTGCYCAGTAATTTCCTGAGGTCTGTGGTGATGGTACAGAGGGGAATAAAGGTGTATCCTTTGGTATTGTTAATGGAGMTATTACCCATGCTCATTTCTCCAGGCTGCTAAATGGGCCTGGTTCTTTTTATCCTCAGGGATATTTATGATATTCAGAATTATATTCACCCTTCTGGTTAGTTGAGTCACCTGGATTTATGAGTTGTGCTGGTAACTGGTCCGTGCAAAAGCACATTCCACCAACCTTCCTTCCCTCTCTTCCCGTGGAATTTTAAGCTTGGTTCATCCAGCTTTTACATTTTGGCTTTTGGTTTGTTAGCTGCTCCGAGTGCAGTGACAAGCAGGGAGGCTTTGGCAAGGCTTGTGCCTCTGTAACATAGATGAGGGATCCATCCTTCCCTTGCAGCAGATGGCTGGCAGATTGTGCTCACACATTTCCAAAGGAGTGAATTAATTGTTTGCATTGTATCTGCATTGTGTATAAGCTTATTTGGCTCAATATTTGCTCTCAGTATGCCTTGCCCAAATAAGGGGCTGGAAGAGGGAAATGTTTCTGCCACAGGAACAAACTCCTCCAGCATCTGCACAGTGCAAGCCTCCAGCTCTGCAGTGACAGTCTCAGAAGTGCTTTTCTGCTGTCTCAAGTTCACACATGGCTGGGGAATTACAGGGGAATCATCCGAGGCTGTTGTTCTTCTCCTCGGGAACTGGAAATGAAGAGCAGGGTGTGTGATACTGCACACGTGTCTGACTGTGACTGAGTCAGTGTTCAACAGCAGAAATGCAAACTGCAGCCTCTTAAAATCCTCTGGGAAGGGGCTGGAAAGAGACTCCAGGACACAGGTTTTAGATAAGTTTAACGGATCATAATCATATGTAAATGTGGCTGCTTGGCTTTGTGGTGATGTTCGTAACCCCTGGGATTAGGAGCAGTTCCACTGTGTTCTTGCAGTGATTTGCTAGGCCTGGCAAGACTTTCTGAGTCTGTTCTGCATAGATAAAGACTCAGAAACTTCAGCACTATGCTTTAGTGCACGGCCCTGCCACACAGAGAGCTGGAAAGGGCAGAGCTGCCATCCTGACAAGCAGGAATTGAATTTGTCCTGTGATCCGGATTGAATTTTATAYCCACTCAGTCACAAGGTTACCTTTTGAACACGTGATTTTCTGCCTGCCTCCCTCTAGAGCTCAGAAGGTTACAACATGAGCATCCCCATGCCAGGCCACCCAGTGAATTTTTCTGAGGTGACGATGGCCCAGGCTCGGAAGGACGTGGCTAAGCTGGAGGAGCTCATTGATGCCCACGACGTTGTTTTCCTGCTGATGGACACTCGGGAGAGTCGCTGGCTGCCTGCTGTCATCGCAGCCAGCAAGAGGAAGGTACTGTGCTGTTCCATTTATTTCCTTTCCTTCCATCCCTCCCTTATTTTAAATGTTTCTGGCCCGGAACAATGGGATTTTATTTCTTTATGAACTCAAATGAGCTTTCCTTTGCCAGTGGAGAGATCAGCGTGTCCCTTCAGTGAGGGCTTCACTGAATTACAGCTTCAGGTGTAAGTGTGTGGAGCTTGATAACTTCACCAGTTCCTCCTTAACCCTCCTGTCCTTTCTGCAGCTTGCACCTGTGCTCTTCCAGCAATCTTTCAGCTGTTTAAAAACAGCACAGAAATGACAAAAAGAGTAAGTTTGCAAAGCTGGGTATGGAACTGGGAAGCGCCAGTGCCAGCCTACTCTCCCTGTGTATGCTGCTCGGTAATTTTTAGCAATATATGCAGTTTTATTTGCATATTTTATATGAATCCTGTCTGGTTCAATCAGGATAGAGTGGTTTTATGATCTCCAAAACTTCCCTCCCACGTTTCTTTAGCCAGCARTGCCCCTCTACATTTTTCTTGCAGCATTCAAATCACTTTGAGGATAAATTTTGACATTTTTTGGTGACATTTCTCTGTTGCTCAGTGGTGCAGTGTGTCTGCATCACAGCTAGTTGATTTGATAACATCACTTTGATAGGAGGAGGTGGAATTCTCTGTCACTGGAAAAGCACAGCAGGGAAATCTCAAGGTGTCCAAACAAATGCTCAGTATTTTATGTTGGTAAACACTCAGTSAGAGCTCTGCTTCAAATGTGATTTTGTGTGGCACCTGCAGATCTCCAGCACTGCACAGTTTGGTTCCCAAAGCCTCAAAAAGGAAATAAAGAACATGGTGAGTGGTGGTTTGTGTAAGATGCACAAAACCAGGCCCCAGGGGTAGCAGTAAGAGTCGATCTCCCCACTTCATCATCGAGTTGCCTTGATGATCTTTGCCATTCCTGCAGTCCTTCCCCCAAAACAAGCATCTCAGACAAACCCCCCAAATGTTAAATCCTCATGTCAGATGTTAAATCTCTSTTCCTGCTGAGCACTGGAACTTGTAAAAATTTACTTGTTTTTTCTTTTTGTTAATCCATGCCAAAAGATACTTTTCCATTGTGTCTTTATCAAAACCAGATGATTTTTTTAATTAAGGGTCAGTCAGCTAGATTGAAATAGTTACCAGCCAGTAAACAGATGAGAGAAACAGTTGATTGCAGTGGGAATTGTTTAGCATTATTATTAATTTCTGCTAATACCAGCTGTTACTCATGTTTTGGAAGTGGAACACCACATCCAGGTTTTACAGGTAGATGCAATGAGAAGATGCAATCCTTTAATTGCTGTAGCCCTGTGCAGATTCAACAGCAGGGTTCCACTTCAGGACTGAGGGAAAATAAATGTCTGAAAGAGAATATAAAAAATACAAATGTCTGAAAGAGAATATAAAAAATAAAAGGCTGAAAGAGAATATGCAGAAATTATTGGAAATACTGAGAATGATGATGAGACTCACAAGCTTGCTAATTAAGATGACTAATTCTTGAGAGAGCTTCCCTCAGAGTTGTTCTTTTAAACAATTCCTGGCTGCAAGAATGGAAAACGAGAAACTGCTGCACCAGGATTTCTGTCAAAAGTATCTGCAGATGAAGCAGTGCATCTTCYTTTATATTTTACTGGCTGCAGCCATTATTGTGTTGATATTGTGCTTCAGATTACTCTGTGCACTTGCCACGAAGTGGAGAGCAAGGGGAAAATGAGGACAGAGTAATTGTGTAGTAATTGTGTAGCACAGCTGCTCCTGCTCCCCATGTGACTAAGCAGATGCAGATGAAGCCCATAAGTAATCATTAATTGCTTTCCTTACTGAGCAGAAATTGCTTTGGATAACAGATGGCATTTCAGTGCTTGAAGTTGCTGTTACTTTTTTGTCAGTGTAACAGCTAGAGGGAGTCATTCCTTTGGATCAGAGTTGCCTGAAAGGCACAGAAAAAGGCAAGGGGGTTGTGACTTTCTGAAACAGACTTTTATTTTGGTTTTGTTTTTTTTTCTAAGTGCTTGACAACTGGAGTTCTGCACCTTGCAGACACTCTATTTATGGCTAAGGTGGTAAATATGCAGTTAATGGGTTGCTCATCCATCTACAGCGTGTGGGTTTTTTGGCATTTATAGTGAATAAAACCTCGAGGCTTTTTTTTTGTTTTTCCCCCCCTCCCTTTTTTGGCTCACTTAAAATCTGTTGTTCTCTCTGTATTGTTCACAGTTGGTCATCAATGCTGCCTTGGGATTTGACACTTTTGTTGTTATGAGACACGGCCTAAAGAAGCCAAAACAGCAAGAATCTGGTGATTCACGTTTGAGCAATGCCTCTGCTGCTTCTGATCTTCTGGGATCCTCACTCTTCTCCAATATCCCTGGCTATAAACTGGGCTGCTACTTCTGCAACGATGTTGTGGCACCAGGGGATGTGAGTAGAACCTTATGCAAACGGTGATTATATCTCTCTTCTGTTGTGACTTGAATTTTTGTTTGGTTTTAATGGTGTTTCATGGAGGGATCTGCTTTATGTTGACATACCCGGGGTGAAGAAATAGCTCGTTTTCATTTGGAAGATCACAGATAGGAATTGCACAGCACTAGAGGTGTTCTGTACAGGGCAGCTGGTTACTTTGGAGTTATTTTTTCTTCCCTTCAGAACTGTCTGTGTTTGTAGTCCACCAGGGATCGGACACTGGACCAGCAGTGCACGGTCAGTCGGCCTGGACTGGCCATGGTGGCTGGAGCCCTGGCAGTGGAGTTAATGGTTTCTGTCCTCCAGCATCCAGAAGGGTGAGCCATTGCTGCTGTTCTGAGGTGTTCTCTGAGAAATTAGACAGATTTAATGCAGTCTTTAGAGAGGAGGAGGAATTACACCTCCAGCAGGACAATTCTGTAATGTTGTCTGTAAATTAATGTAATGTGCAGTGCTTGAGGGAACTCAGCAAGTCTTGAGGTTTTTTTTTCTCTCTGAATTTAACCATAGAAAAGTATTGAGAATATCTCAAAAGAAGAAAATGTTGCTGTTAGTGGATCTTGGCTTTCCTTTGCTGAACAGTGTCTGAGTGAGATGAGGAGCTGTTGTAACGTGTGGCACATGAAGGGCTTCCAGATAAGCAAACCTTATTTAAAATTCAGTGTGTGTGATACAGAAACTGCTCTGAAATTCTGCACCTTGAAAGGGAGGCTTGTTTTCTCTCTTTAAAACCTGTGAGAGAAAAAGTGACTTAGGAGTTGAAGATGAGTCTCAGACTGATTTATATACATTTATCATGCTGAATCTTGCTTCCTGTGAAACAGACTTTCCACACARATTCCTTGCCACATTCTAGGCTGTAGCAAAATTCCTGGAAGCTGACTGGAAAGTCTGAGTGTGTTGTCTTGCTCTAATTTTTCCCTGTTGGGTTTTTGGCAGTGGTTATGCTGTGGCCAGCAGCAGTGATGACAGAATGAATGAACCACCCACTTCTCTTGGACTTGTTCCTCATCAGGTACATTATTTGTGATAAATGCTTGTGTTTGAGAGCTGGGAACTGCTCCTCACAGATGTTGTCTCCTTAACAAAAATCTGATTCCATTCCCCAGAGGACTGACTCTCCGTGTTTGTTAAAAAATAAATATAAATGATATTGACACATCACACAGGCCCAGGCAGTGTGTTCCTGGCGTTGTGCTTGTGCTGCTCATGGACACACAATTCCTGCTACCTACTAAGTATGGATTTGTTTGGAGCAGGAATTAAGCAATTTCTGACTTCTCTGTTCTCCATCAGAGCTGACAATATGAGCATCTTAAAGTTCACTTTATAAATCTCCTCAGAGTTTGAAAACAATTCAAATAAGCCAACTCACAATTATTATCATTCTCCAAAATATTCCTGTAATTTTGGTACTTTGCAGCACTTTTTTCTTCTACTCAACCCAAACTCTAGTTACAAATGTGTTGAAGATACAGTTTTTCAAAAATTCAGTTTAAAAATATAAAAATTAAGGTATTATTGTTATTTGTATTGCAGAGTTGCTAAAGTTCTGTTCCTGGTGGCATCTCTTCATTGTAATAAACAGAATAAAAAGGATGATCAATACAAAGAGTTCATAATCAAAGTGATCAAACCCTGCTCAAAGTGTTTCCAGTGCTCCCTCTGTTAGCAGAAATAGTGGTCTGGAATTTAAAAATTGCCTATCAATAACATCACATTAACATCATAACTGGGGAACGCAAAACAGTCAAATTTTCAAATTATAGGTCACAGAGACGGGGGAAAAAATGTGTTTAAGTGGTCACACCGTGACTTTTTGTTTTCCATGGAACTTTGCAGTCAGGGAAGGCCAACTGCAGATGGTGCTGTGCCTCTGTTTGTGGTGCAATAGTGCTGCATTGAGGTAGTTGTGCCATTATTTGTGTAAGGAAAAGCAGTAATATGTGCTTTGGGTAAATGTACTGCAGGTTGTACTGGGGGTGACTGTTAGRACATTATAGATATGCTTTTTGTTGAATGTATGTGTCCAGTTCACGTTGAGTTTTGGAAATGTTTAAAACAGCAATGTCATTCTTTTTTTTCATCTTCTAGATCCGAGGATTTTTATCCAGATTTGATAATGTTCTTCCAGTCAGCCTGGCATTTGATAAGTGCACAGCCTGTTCAGCCAAGGTAAGGCTGAGTTTGTCTGTGCTTTCTATTATTTTTCTATTTCCAAGTCAATTCTGGGGTACTTTTTGACATTTTCTCTGACTTCCTTAGGGCTTGAAATCTGTTCTCACTTCAGCTAAAGTTCTTTTTCCTTCATACCCTTCTTTTTTAGCTGTTTTCCAGATTTCTTTGGCATCACCTCTCAGCATGCTGCACTGTTTATCTCCACACAAATGCTGTCCTCAGCTGTAGAATCCAAGCAGAGATTGACCAAGACATTTCTGAAAAGTTTATCACAGAAATACTGTCCACATCTTTCAGCTTTGGAGAAAGGAATGAGATGGGCACTGTTTAAGAAATCCTTTCTGATGCCTGCTGAATAAATATCTCTTTATTTCTGGGGCTTAATGTCTTTACAAATAGGCAGAATTGTCTAAATTTATGGTTTGTGATACAAACCAGACAAATAATGAACAATTGAGGGGGGGAAAATTGCTGCTCACCATTTCTTTATTGACCAGATTGTTCATTTTGCTGCTGGTGCTGCCAGTCCTGAGTCACCTCAGAGCTCCCAGCTGTTTCTTGGCTCTCTGGGGCAGCTCTTGCATTGTTCCCCTCTCCTGTGGCCTTGAAAAGTTCCCTCTGGCAAGTTTTTTCTGGCCACGGAGTGCAACTTCCAGAAGTTTTCCCTGGGATATCTCAGTAGGGAGATGCAGTGGGTTTGACTCATGGTTTGAGCTGCTTGGGAGTGCCATTAATTTAGTTCACTCTCCTGTACCTCGAGACCGACTGCCTGAAGTTCTTTCTGTTCCTTCCTCCTTTCAARCAGCCATCAAAAAATAATGGGGCACTGGCATCTTCTGGAGARCTCACACAGTATCTTCTCCTACAGCATTCCTTTTTTTCCCCTGGGTTATCTGGGTACATCTGACAAGTTTTGAAGGACTCTTGATGTGCATTTTCTCTTCAAAAGCTGAAGCACTAAACGTGGATGTTTCTAAAAATAGCAGCAGTTTTATCTGCCCTCTTGAAGAGCTGAAAGCTCAGCAGTAGCTAAAACYTTGGTGGTGGGGAATTTAAAGTGTTAGAATAAGCTTTTTTTTCTTTTTCTCTTATTTTCTTCTTATCTCCAGCTCAGGAAACACTGATATGTAAAAACAATGAGAATGTACATCCACGCAGATAAATTCAATGCAGGTATCAATTTTTCGTTAGCAGATCATTTCCTCTTGGAGGTCATTTTAAGAGAGCCCCATTTTACATAAACAGACCCGGTGATTTAATAAAAACTGACTTGGATTTTAGCAGCTGTGCTATTCCCAGAGAGATCACTTTTCATGTGGTTTGGGTATTGAATTCCTTGTGTGCTGAAAAGGTTGCTTCATTGGCTCACGGATTTCCTTACAGTAGAAACACAGCCTTTGTTTACTCTGCTAACTTTCTATTTATTAGCATAAGAATATGTCCCCCTGCATGATGTGGAAGTCTGATGCTGATACTTTGAAATGATAAATCCAATTACAGTTTAATTGTAGCCTGTCTGTTGGTTTGTTGTGTGAGGGTTGGGTTGGTTTGGTTTGGTTTTTAATAATGTCATTTAGCATCATTTCATCCTGCCCTATGTCAGATTTGCTGTAGATTCAGACTTCCAGCACCACAAGTGGCTTTGCTGATAGAATTGAATTTGCTGGCGTTGTATTCATCGTGTTTTTCTTTTGTCAGCGTTCTCCTTCTTGAGCTCTTGTCACTTTGTAACTCTTAAAGCATAAAACGAATGAATTAGGAATTTTAGAAGAATTCCAGTACATCCTGAAGCCATCCAGTCCAGCTGGAGGACTCAGGAGAAGCTGCTAATGATCTGCATGTTTCGAGATTTGAGTCCTTTTCATTTTGACTCAGTCRTTCCTTCATTTCTCTGCTCTTGAAGCTGGAGAGGCCAGACATGCAAGCAGCCAACTTTTCCTTACCCAGAATTGTCCTGCCCAGGCCGCATGCCAGAGAAGCTTCCCACAGGCAATTGTTCAGGAATTTTGGGATGGTCGCAGCAGGAAACCAATCTATTTTTATTCTGGGCCAAATTTTCCTTGTACGATTCCCCCTCTGTCTTATTCTGGTTGTGCAGAAGCTGTGCTGGAATGTCAAATATCCCTGCCAGAGCTCAGGGCACTGAGAGAGCAGGGGGAGCTCCTCTGGTGCCAGACTTGTTCTGGCACTGACAAGGGAGACTCCAGAGTTCTTTAGGATGGATATTTATTTGTAACAACTGCTTTCCTTACAGGACAGAGCGTTCAGCTTATTACTGGCTGTGCTAATTAACCTGTTTACCCTGTTGGGAGCAAAATGAGGCTGTTTTCTCATTACATTATGGTGAGAAGCACTGCAATTCCTTGGAAAAGCGGGGTAGATCTGATCCTTACAGAAATCTGATTAAATCCTTGAATCATGAGTGTTAAAATATGGATGCATTTTAATGGAAAACTGCCCGTGTTTATATTTTAATGAGGGCAATGAAAATTTCCTTTTATTGCTCCCCTTTACTTCTTGTACATTGTGGAATGAACAAGGAGACCCCACAGCTCCAGAGTTTAATGTCACCAAAGATAATTGCCACCAAGCAGCCTGGGTGTGGAGATGCCCCCTCTGTTCTTACACACAGCTCACGTTCCCTGCAGAGTCAGGGTTTAGCATCCATGTGCTGGGAAGCTGCTTTGTTCTCCTTGAAGAGATTTCTCTCCTTCCCTTACAACACTCATCCTCATCTGTCATTATCCCCACTATGAAATTTATAAAAATCACAGCATCTCTGCTGATTTCCAAGTTCTTTCCCAACTTTCTACTYGGCGTGCTGGGAGCTTGAGCTGCTGAGGTGGCTTTTTAAGCAGGGAGTGAACGTTGAATGCTTTTCAGTTTCACTGCACGTCATGGAGGGGCAGATGCTGGGATCAGGGATGGTACTGTTGGCATTRCATTACAATTTCTGGTTTCAGTCAGGATATTCCCCTGCCCTTGCAGATGTTTTCCCTTTCTGCCATCCCAGGAATACATTAAACACTTCTGCTGTGACATTTACTGAGTGCTGGGGTTGCGTAAGTTATTTATGAGTGCTTCAGTTTTGAAATCTATCATGGTGTAGCCTCAACAATGCTCTCATTGTTCTCCTCTGCTAACTGCTGTGCATGCATTTTTATTTGAAATTGTTCTGATCACTTATGACAGCAACCTGCAAGATTCTGTCACTTACTGATGATTTTCAGTTGAGATAATTTTTGTTTCGATTCCAGGCCCTTCAGATTTGCCCTAACTGCACTAAGACATTCCTATTTGCTTTCTCCCAGTAGCAGTGGATGATCTGCCAGTGACACTCCTTTGAATCTTTTTATATTATACATTTCTCAATTCAAGTATTGTGTGGATGTAAAAGTCACAGGGGGGGGAAAACGCCTTGGTCTCTCCTGTGCTAAAAAATAGAAAAATCTCTTGCAGAGCTTGCAGAAAGGGTGAAGGAAATGGAGAGAAATGTTTGTCCTTCAGGAGTGAGCATTTCAAAAATTTAAGAGAATGTTTTAAGAGTTGTTTCTGTAGCTGTGCTATGAAGTCAATGAAACTGAGTCCATTTAGAACTTTCCTTATTTCCTGAATTTACATATGTGAACACTTGACAAGCCTCTGAACAGTGCAGCCTCTGTCTTAATACTGGCTAGATTTCACTGAGACTTGAAGAATGCCTCATTAATACACCTGGGCATATTTTCAGCATTCTGAGTTAAACCTAGGACTTTTCTTGCTCTTAAGGTGGCATAGAAATGAATTTTCCCATTGTTCCATTTAACTTTAAAAATAGTAGGCTTTAAGGAAAAGAAGAAACCTGCCATTGTTTAAGACAATGGAATCATATTTCTGACAGGTTGTATTTCTGTTGCATTTAAATGAAATTTTGTGGGTCTTAAAGGGTTTTTGTGTTTGGGTTTTTTTCCCAATATTTCTTCTTCTTCCAATTCAATTAAATTCTAATTACAATTAGTACAAAGTAAAGGATTATCCATGAGGAAAAAGACAGCATCACTGCAGTTTTCTAGTACTGACATGTTCAATTACCTACCTGTGCCTAGAATATAATCTTTAATTATTTATATTAATGGCAACCCTGTGCTCTCCTGTCATCTCTCTGTGAAGCTGTTGCACAATTCCTTTTCTGTCAGTTAAAACAAAACTGAACTAAAAAAACTTTGGCTTGAAATATCTGCCTCCAAGAACTGCAGAAACAAACATGGAGGACACTAAACTGGATTAAAACTCAGGAATAGTCAATGTGGGGTTGCTGGGACGATGATGATGATGATGATGGTGTTCATCCCACCACTGCTGAGTGTAGGAACAATTCCAGCCCTCATTCTGTAGGATTCCATCTGGAACTCAAAGGCTCAGTTGTTTGTTTTGCTGGATATGAGCAATTTGTAGTTGTTCTTTTTTACTTCCATAAGATTTTTGCATATTTGCAGCCTCGTGCTTTCCGTTCCCAAGTTTATTGTTCAGTTATTCCAAGGAATCAGTGCATATTCATGGAGACACAATCTGCTTTTCTATTTTAATTATTATTGTTGTTGTTTCTCATGTTTTTCTGCACCCTCATTGCTGCCTTTGACAGGTGTCTGTCTACCCTGATGCCAATTTTTTTAAACTTAACTGATCATAAGCCTTGCTTTTTGGAAAACTGGTCTTTGTTTGCAAATATTTTTGAACAGTTTAACTTAAAGTTTTACTCTTATTCAATTTTTCCACATTTTTAAAGTGCTGCTATATCTGTGCTTACAGAATCGTTTGTTTTGTTTGAAACTGGAAGAGTGGAGGGGATTTAATTGTAAGAGATGGTAAAACAGCAGAAATGGATGAAATGCAGTAAATATGGTTCTGAAGAAAACACTGATGCTCCTCCAGTGCTGTGTGCAGAGGTGTTGCAGCACATCCACATGATAAAACCCTCTGCTCTGGACTGGTCTGCAGAACATGGATTTTGAAGCTGGAGCTGTGGGTTTGGGAAGCACGGGGCAGCTGCAGTTTGTGCCTGGGGCAGCGACAGCTTTGGGTGCTCAGCGTGGGACAGATCTGCCTCCTTGTTGAAGTGCTGCTGGCAGGGCAGGGCTGCATGGAATACATGACTTTTCCTGGGCAGTACCCAGTCATTCCCTGCTTCTGGCTGGCTCCAGCCAGCCCTGCAGAGCTGGGCCACTCCTGCCTCTGGGGCACCCATTAGTTTGTGCAGGCAGCCAAAGCATCTTGCAGTATCAGGCAGTTGCTTTGCTGGGAGAAGAATCCTTTCCTTGGATGTTGGGGAAGCGCCCRTGCTTCCCTGCCAGCCTTAGGGGTTCTCTGCAGGCAGTGGATGCTGCTCCTGGACTGTTCCCTCGAGGCAGAATTGAGGATTAGGAGCCTGTCCCTGTGCGTGGGTAACASAGGATCCAGCCCCAAATTCCTTCCCCTGGGATGGGGCTGGGAAGGAGCAGGGCTTTTTGCCTCCCCTGTAAGGCAGAGGGTGACTGGTGCCAGAAGGAGCTGGAGCCAAGCATGCTGCAACTGCTGATGAGCTCAGCAGCATCACTTTTGGCCAGGAAGCAGAGTGGGGATAAATGGAGTTGTAAATATCCATCCGGTGGGAAACGGGGAGCGAGCAGGGCATGGCTGGGAGGGGACTGGAGGGTGTACCCACGTGTTCAGGGAGGTCAGGACACAYGATCTAATGGTGCTGGCTACCAGAAAGCCTTTTTGTTCTTCTTTCTCAGTCTCTAAAATGGAGGTGTTGATTTTCTTGTGCTCTCTCTTCAGCCCTTTCTTTCCTCTCACTTGTCTGTACTCCTGTTGTCAGGCAGGGAGTGCCTTCAGCTTGTGTGCAGTGAAGTGAAGCTTCCTCGGGCTGGCTGGAATCTGGGGATGCTGTTACATTTAAAATAATTTGTGAGAAGCGTTTAAGAAAGGAAAGAGCAGCTGAAATGAAAATCCTGCAGTTTTATCTGTCAGTTCATATCAGAGAAAATGGTTACTTGAGGAAGCACATCGAGATTATTCCAGAAAAGAATGCATGCAGCTCCCAAGAGCTAAATGTTGACAAGACCATGCTTAGACTGTTATTTCTTAAATTTCTAAGATCTCTACTTTCCTCCTTTTCATCATTCAAAAGAAACTGGAAAATCCCAAGCTAAAAAAAAATCCTTCAGAGCTGATTCTTCAGTAAGTTAATTCTCCATTTTCCATCCATTGCAATTCAAAATCAGGGTAGGAAGTTGCAAAAGGCAAAACTCATTTGTATCACCCCTTTCCTACTCTAAATTAAAACAGCAATCTCTTCCTTAAATCATTTTCCAGCACGTTGTACTTGGATTAGTTAAGGTTTTATATTGATTTGCTTTCATTTTTAATACTGATTATGGGAAGGAAAGGAGAGACTTGTGTATATGCAGAGGGTGATTTAATGATTTGGACACGAGCCCAAATTGATGCCATTTTTGCCTTGTGGTTTCTAAGTTTCCAGCGTGGCCTTGCTGAGTGCACACCTGGAGCACAGCTTTCTGCAAAAAAAAAAACCCAACTTTGTTCTCAAAACTTAATCACATGTGGGTGCACGAGTGTGTGAGACCATTCACACACACATTTGGGGTAATTCCTGGAGTATTATCTTTTTTTCATGTGATATTGTCAGACTTTCCTCTTCCAACCCTGTGAACCGAGGCCCTGAAAAATCATTCCGTGATCCTCAGAAAAGTGCAATTTTGCTGCCTTCTCTTTCACAGCTGTGTTACAGCATCACCTTATTGGGCTTTGCTTTATGACTTTTCAGGATCAAATGGCAACAAAAATTGAGAGCTTCGTGCAAAGGCAAGAGTCTGRGAATGAGGGGTTTTTTAAGGAAATCAGAATTATCCTTGTGTGGTAAAATTTTGAATATCAGCAGTGCCCAGGGTCCCAGTGGCTCAGCTTATTCTCTTCTCATTCAGGATTCTTCACAGCATTGTTGTCTTTCATTAAATTTGCTGTTTTAACAGCAGATACCTTGAATTTTGAAGAGTGGAGCTGGCAAGACTTTTTCATGTCTGTCTTATTTTCCAAATGTCTCTTTTTAGTGAGTGAACAGTAGTTTTCTCTCCCTTCTGCATGGCCTGTGATAACCAGGGAGTGAACAGTGTGCAAAAATACATCCAGGCCTGTCAAATTTCTAAACAGAACCTTGAATATTGGGATTTTTTTTGTGACTCTGAAATGTTTAGGGAAGTATCTGCCCCTTTTTTGGGAGGGAAATGTTTAAATCCAGGCAGAGCGTAAAGCACAGCACCCTCTTGTTTTGGGGGCAGAAATCTTATTTAGTGTAAATAATCCATCTGGTAGCATTCGTTCCTTATTTTATTTTTCCTGGAAAGTAAACAGCACCATTTCAAGCTCCACAGATGCAAACGACTTTGAAAAGGAAAAAAAAAAAGCCAAACCAAATGTAAATACTGGTAAAATAAGTTTTAAATTGATGTGACAGAAATAAAACAAGAGCCAATTTTGCATCAGTAGCCAGTTTCTTTGGGTTAGGAGCTCGTTTTTTTGTGTTTTTGCTTAACCAGATATTAACTTTTCTGCTATAAAGCAATCCTGGAGCCAGATTCTCTTTCTGAATGTCTTTGTACCCAGCAATTGAGACTTCTTTGTGCAGAATGCTGTTAAAAAGAATATAACACCAAGGCTGCACATCTGTTTCTCATTTCCAAGCAAGTTCTTTTACTCCAAGCCTGTATTTTTTTCCTTCTGCCATGAGATTTGGGGTTTTTTTTAACTTCAGTAAACAGGCCAGAATAAAAAGATTGCTCATGAGATGGGTTACTGGGTATCACTTACTCAGAAAGCTTTGGCAGTACATGAACTTGGTCCTGTTGTGATGATGTGCATCCACAGCTTGATTTGTTCTGTTAAAATGCCATCATGTAAAAAAGCAATTCTGGAGCTCTGGCTTTGTGAAATGGAGACTGAAAGCGAGGTTGTGGCACCAACCTGAGAGATCTGCACGTGTCAGGAGAGGGTGGTGTGAAAATGTGAATTCTMCTGGCAGGGTTTGTAGCAGCCATGAAATCCAGAAGGAATTGGTGCTTTCCAGCTCTCCTCCTAAGCTCTGACAAGCGACCTGCAGGTGAGGAAAGGATAAGAGTTCCTTAATAAATCCTTCCTGCTCCAGCTTGCCAGGCTGGGTGCAAGAATTAGGTATTTTGTTGTGCTTTTAGAGGYTCTTTTTCTGCTTGGAAAATGAATTGCTGCATAGTGACACGTCCCTGAAGGACTGGGTAGGGATATGTTCATTCCCTGGAAGAGTTCAGGTGGGATTTTTTTACATCTGTGGTCAGACAGTAACTGGTTTGAGATCAATGATCATAAAAATTATAGCATCTCTCAAGTATTTTCTTCCTGTAAAGCTGTTCGTCAGGAGGATCACAGGGGGACCAAGGATGGTGTCAGCAGCAAAGGGAATTGTTCAGAAGTGCAAAGGCAAATTCATGCCAGCCATGGGCCTTTGGTCTCTGCTGGACATGATTAAATAGAGGAGAAAATTTCCTTTCCATGCAACAACAAATTGGTCACTTATTAAATCTGGAAACATTTTTTCGAGTTATTTCTTGTCTATTTGTTGTCCAGACTGGTTTTATTCCTGTGTGATTATTCCCTGGGTGGTCTCTTGGCACAGGAATCTGAGATTATTTTGCCTCATTCTTTTTTCCTTTCTGAGGTCTGCTCAGTGGCTGTTGAAGAAATCTGTGCCCTGTTCCATTTATCAGAGAAAAGCTGCTACTGAATTTGGGTAGGAAGGGTTGGATGTGGGCAGCTTAATGGAGTTCCTCCCTTTTGTGGCACTGGAAAGTTTTAATCATCTGAGCTGGGAAATAAAGTCCCTGAGGGCGGCAAAATGTTCTCCCAGGCACTGCCTGTGCTGAAAGGATTTCATTATAGAGGATATCTTCTTTAGTGGTACCTGCTCAGGCAGCAAATGTGGTGCTGCAGGTGATTCTTTGGCTCCCTGATCTGATGTCTGTTGGCTGGAATTCTGGAGTTAAAWCTAGCTAACAAATGCTTCCATTCAGCAGGCTGGCCCCATTGTARAGAGCAAGTCGTTATAATCAGCAAGTACACTTTTTAATGCAGCTTTTCAGGCTTCTGTGCTTGCTGCTAGAAGAAAAAATGTTCTTTACTGTTGTGCTTTAGGTTTTTAAGATACGGTGTGTGTGGTGAGATGTGTTACCCGAACCTGAGTTTGCCATTGTGGCACCATGGAAGGTCTCTGCCACACAGCAGAGTTGCCACAGGGGGAAAAGAAATGTTTGAATCTTTCCATAGCAATAGATTTGGTCACGTTAATGTGTACCAGTTCCACCCAACAAGAAAAATCTAAAAACAATGTACCTGCAATTCCTGCATCTGTGAGCTTATTATTATTAATTTTATTAATATTAATACTTTAAAAGGCACTTAATGGGAGACTTCCTGGCTTTGTCCATGCTGATGGCAACACAAAGGGCTCCTGGATTTAATGAAAGCTGTTCCAGGCACTCCATCCCCAGGCAGTGCAGGACCTTGTGGGTGTCAGGGTGAGCTCAGGAATTGCTGCCTGGCCCTGGCAGGGACTGGGCACATCTCTGAGATAAACCAGGGCACCTCATGCTCAGCACCCTGGCACTCCAGACTCGTGCACTTACTGAGGGAGCAGCACCTGGAAATTCTCACTCCAGGCTCGAGTCCCATTTTTTGGGAGTGAGGATCAAAGCAGAGTTCTCTGAGTAATGAACCCAGCCAGGTTTAAGGGCTGCTTGATAGACGAGCTGTATATAGAAAGGTTGCACTCAATTCCCTGCTCTGCTCATAATATTTGCATAGCCCAAGGTGGTTTACATCTTTTACCCCTGGGAAGGGACCAAAATATCTCCCTGCTGTTGTCCCTGCATTTCTCTGAGGTGCTGTAATGTTTTAAAGTAAGGCTGAGCTTCGTTCAGCSTGCAGGCTGGGGATGGTTTCAGGGGGCCATGAGCTCTGATCTGTTCTGCATCCCCAAAAATCTGGGCTGTGCTTCCCCCAAACTGCAGGTTTGGGAGCACACTGGATAACCCTGCCAGTGTGAGGGATTCCCACAGGCAGGGCTGTGAAGGCACTCCAGGGTTAGAAATTGGTGGCAGTTCTCCACAGAGAGCCAGATGCAAGAGACTGCTGCACTTGGGTTGTTTCAGTAGAATTCTGAAACCCAGAACAGTCACTAAATGTGTCAATGCACAGTGCAATCCCACCATATTTAGTGCATAATACTGAGAGGACACATCYCAAATGAAATGCTGACGTTGTCCAGTTCTCTGTATTGCCTTGTGAACGTTCACGTTGCTTCRTTTATCTCAGGAATTAAAAAACTCCAAGAAAAATACAAAGAAATGCTCCCAATATTTTTTTTTAAATCCTTTTTTCATGTTTAATTTATGATTATGTTTATCAGTCATTGTACCCATCCACCAAACCCCTATGGCAAAAGAAATCTTTAAAGTATGAAGAACAATTTCTGTAGATTGAGTAAGAGAATGTGAAGTGCTGGTTTTGTTTGTTTTAGAAGAATAATTGTGGTCAAGAAGGTGCCAAATGTTTGATAATCACCTACATCTGTCTTCCTTTCCACAGTTGTGTTTCAATTGTTTCTATTTGTGTTTTTTGAAAGCTAAGTATGCACCTGATAGTTCTGCATGAAGGTCTGAGTGAGGATCCTGGTCTATTTTTATCAATAAACTTAGAATTCTCTCATCTAAATATAAATATGGTTTTTAATGAGCTTGAATTCCTGCAGGACTCAGTGGAAAAGCTCACTGGACGTGTTTTGCTGAAGAAATGTTGTTGGGCTGTGCAAGTTCCCACAGTTTTATCAATGAAATGGGTATTTGAGACCATTAGGGATTGTTAAACTAGGAAAGAGTGAGGTTGTTGAGAGCAGATTGTGATTTGGTGAATTCTAATGGAACTATTTCCACTCCTGTGAAAATCCTGCCTCTTCTGGCTCCAGGGGGATCCTGGTGATCCTTCCCCTGCCTCTCTGTCTCCATTGTCAAACATTCTGCTCCTTTCTATTGAAATATTGTGTGGCTTTGAGGTCCCTGTGTACATCCTGCTCTGCTGCCTGGAGTTCTGTAGGAAAAGTTGTTTGGAATGCATCAAGCTTGTGAGAGCAGGGTATTAAATGATGAGAACTTGGAACAAAAATAAGGAAACAATGGATACTGGGATTGCTCAGGCACAAGTTCCTTCTATTTTCTGACTACCTGCTGTCACAAAATGTGTAGAGTTGTGTTCATGTTTGACATTTCTCTTCTCTTCCCTCGATCTCCATCCCACTGGGAYGAAATCAGCCTGGCAAATCCTCCTCTGAAGCTGAAATAAAGTTCTTCATGCTCAGGGCTTGAGAGGGGCATAAGCTAAAGCCTCACAGTTCTTGTAGGAGCCTGTAAGATTGTCCAAATAAAAGATAAACTGGGAAAATTAAAGCAGAAAAATAGAGAGTGCTTTAAGATACAGCAATCACAGGACCACGGACCTCTGGAGACTGGGAGGATGTTGGCCTTGGACACCTACTCGGGGAATTTTCCAGGCTGTCCCAGCATGGTTCTTTCCCTGAACTGATACCTTGGAACAGGCTTTTACTGTGTTTTGTGGAACTCAAATGCTCCTTTCATGGCTTTGCAGCCAAGTTTTCCTCCTTGCCATATCATCTGTCTCGTTACAGGCTTAAAAATATATTTAAACCAGGAAATCTTAAACCCCACTTCTCTTCCCTCTTGCTTCCACCTTTCCTCACTGTAGAAATTGAGYTGGGGAAAATGATTGTTCTGTTCTCTGCCATTTTTACCTGTCTGCAATATCCAGTCRTTTTCTGAGTGTCCAGAAAGATTGTGCCTTTATTTTGTGAGCCAAATACGAGGATGAATCAGATTTGGGGCATTATATTTGAAATAATTTTCTGTTTGTTTATTTGGCAGGTCCTTGACCAGTACGAACGAGAAGGGTTTAATTTCCTAGCTAAAGTTTTTAATTCTTCACATTCCTTCTTGGAAGACCTGACAGGTCTAACTTTATTACACCAGGAGACACAGGCTGCTGAGGTAAGCAAATAAAATTTGGATCTTAAGAATTAACCATGTGGTCAAATGAATCACTGATAGAATCAAGCTGTGGTATTTGATTTACAGAATGATTGACACGATGGTTTAGACACATTCTCTTAAATTCATTGTAACCTTCTGTATCTGAGTCTTTAAATACTGCTTTTAAAGGAAACAAGTGGCTTGTGTTACGTGGTGTAAGGAAATCAATTGCAATTTTAGGTCAAGTAAAATGTAATTATGCTGCTTGATGGCTTGTGATATGGGGCAAACAATGCTGTTTACTTGCCCAGTGCCAGAAAATGGAATGTGGGAAGAAATTGGGGTGTGTTTGACCTCATGGGCAGCAGCACTGCTGATAACTCRGTGTTGAGTTGTGATACCGAGCGTGTTCCTTAAAAAATGAAACAGGTATCTGCCCTAATACTGTATTTTAATGATTATTTGTATTCCTTCCTCCCTCTGCCAGTCTCTCTCCCCTTCTACATCATAATTGAATTTTGGTGTGGCCGTATCCCAGGGATGTTTCTGAAGCTGGCTCTGAGAAGGGATTGTTCAGTCCCTGCAGCCTGTGCAAGTGCTGGAGCTGTTTTTTCAGCTGCAAAGGGCTCCACAGTGTTGCTTAATAAGGTTTTGGGGGGGATGATGATGGCTTGGCTCTCTGTTTCATGTTTTAGCCTTTGAAAATAATGGAAGCAGATGCTGGAAACGTGAACTGTAAAATACCTATTGCATTCTTCAATTGGCATGGTCATACCTAGGAAAATTTTAAATATCTATATGAGAGGGATCCAGGAAGGGAAAGCAAGCACCCATTAACACCTACCACTCATTAACAGTGAGAATAATTAAAGTCTGATTGCCAGGCCTGACTTTTAGTGTCTAGGCTGCTAATGGAAAATGTAAAACCAATTACAATTAGTTAGTAATGTATTAGTTTGCAGGTGTTAATCCATAAATCCCTTTTGCAGCTTCAGAATGTGTACAGGTGTTTGTTAATGAAATTTTAGATGCTCTCTACAAAATCTAGAGTCTGGTGTGAGTTTACTGCGATTTACTGAAGTTCAAAGTTTAGCTTAAAACCCAGAATTAGTGTCCTTTCAAAAATCCTGGGGTCCTTTGGCGAGGTTTATGCAGTGAAATCACTGCTCAGGGTTGGAAAATCTGACATACGAAGTATTTGCAGAGCTAGTGCTTTCAAATTAGGTTAACTACCATAAAACCAGGGAGCTTTCCTGATTCTTCCTGGTAGGATTGCTGTATTTTTGGGCAAATCCATCTCTTTTAGCAGGGTTAACCAGTCTGTTGATGAATCTGTGTTTATGAATGGCAAGGGCTGACAGGCAGATTATTTGTGGATCCTGGAGCACTCCTGCTTGCTTTGGATTAAAAGCCAGTTTTTTGCTACATTTTGCCACTGCTGGCTCTGAAAAACAAAGAGGTTRTTTTGTGGTGCTCCACAAGTCTCAGTTCATCAGCTGGGGCAATTTTTACATTTTTTAGGTGCACGAGAGAGTGCTTTTAATATCTTTTCTGTGGAATTACTCTCGTATTTTGAGCTCCTTTCCTCTTGTATTTCGAGCTCCTTTTTCTCACGCTGCAGCTGGGGAGTGTGAGGTCTGCAAAAATGGTTTTTTGGGTTTCTGGCTGCTTTGAAGCTGCTCTTGGCAGAATGTGTTCCCTAAAATGGAGCCATTAGATTTGCTAAGATTGGTGCTCCTTTGATTTGAGATATTCTTGTGACATTCTAAAGGCTGCAGCAAAAGCAGYGAGAGGTTTCATCAGGAGTGTATGGCCTGGTTTGTGATGGGAATATTTCATTTTTCTGGTGAGAAGTTATCTGCCTTTCTCCACTCAGACTCTTCAGAGAGATTTTGTGGATTATTGCTGCGTTTAGAGACCATAAAAATGGCTTCTGGTAACTGCAGATTTTCCTTTCCTCCTGTSTAGTAAAATCTGCCCAGTGCTATTCCAGAACTATAAAGAAAATAGACTTGTAAAGTTAGATGTCATCCAACCTTATATTTACCCAGTACCATCATAATTGGCTTGTAATTCCATATATAAAATCCCTGATATTTGATTAATAAACCTGCATCTGACTGGGAACTGCTCGATCTTGTGCTTATTTTTAAAAGGTTCACTGTTAAGATGTGAATTCATTAAGAGCATTCGACTGAACGTTTTGCTGAGAGTGTTTTGTTGTGGTCAGAAAAACTGTCATGCTGCTCTTAAGTGCAATCACACACTGAACCTTTTTTATTAGTAGTTTTTATTTTTAATTCACCTAAATGCTTAGCAGCTTTCACGATGTGCCTGTGTAAAAGTGCTTTAATGAGAAATTGCTTCTAAGTTTTGACCTTGCCTGAAAGAGACTCTGGAGAARTTGTGCATGTTCTGTAGGAGTG
Source organism: Parotia lawesii (assembly GCA_003713295.1). Lineage (NCBI taxonomy): Eukaryota > Metazoa > Chordata > Aves > Passeriformes > Paradisaeidae > Parotia > Parotia lawesii. The sequence continues at coordinate 916,088 of RAHM01000182.1, forward strand.
CCTGTTAAACACAGCATTTTTGGATGGCCTGAATTTCCATGAAAACTCCCCCCACATTATTAGCCCAGAGTGTGTTTGCCCAGATTTAAGGAATACAATTTGCAGTCAGATATGGGAGACTTAGTGAAAATCTTTTTTTACTTGCACTGTTTAATTCCTATTCCAGGGCTGTGCTGTTGACCAAAATATTTTAACACAGATCTAGTGTGGTTTAAATTTGATACTAGTTGCAGGGTTTTTAATCAATAGAGCACCTATTTCTTCAACATGAGCTGCATCAGGAAGTCATAAATGTTCTCCATGACTTCCTTAGCATGACAATTAATAAATAACAACATCAGCAAGCTTTTCTATCCTGTCTTGAACTGACAGTACGTTTCAGGCATCTGCTCTTTCCACATCTGGCTTTAATTTAGGGTCTCTGGAACATTTTGGGGTTGGATTTTTTTTACTCCCAGTTAGATATTTCTATGCAGCTTGGGCAGGAGCCTCTGGTGACAGGCCTGGCTCTGCAGGCCAATGGAAGCTGTGGGAAACTCCCATGTCAGCACTCAGGCCCTGTTTCCACTGGATGCAGTTCATCTGGGGAGCTGCCCGAGCTCATGGAAGCGCTGAATTTCTGTTTTCCACATCGCTTTGTTTCCTTTCCGCGAACCTCAACTTTTAAACTTGACCCTTGCTCGCTGTGCAGTCGAGTTTAATGGCTGGGCTTWAAACAGAGAGGGCCTGAGCATCCTTGGGTTGTTAATCAGGGGTTGGAGGTGTGGGATTGGAGGCAGAAGAAGAGAATTTCCAGGTCRGAGCTTGGCTGGGCTGCCCAGGACTGTTCCAGATCAGTGCATCCCTAAACCCAGCTGTTTGCTCCCCTCGTGCTCCAGATTAACCCTGCAAAGGGTGTTGGGTTTGCTGCTGTGGAGATGCTTTTCCTCTAAAATTTCTAATTCAATCTAAAGTTTCCTAATCCTAAATGACAGCTTTCCTGATATGCACTCAGCTCCTTTCTCTCTCTAATAAGACACAAATGTAAATACACTTTTCTTATGCTGGATTTCAATTCTTGAATTACTTGGGTGCTTTACTGCCCTTCCTGCTTTCATCAGGGTGAAAGAAGATTCTAAACCACACACCAGAAATAAAATTTTCACTTGGTTTTCTGACTGACTGAAAAACAAGAAGAGGTAGAAGTCTTGCAATCTAAAAGGGTCATAAAGAGCTTTGGAAAAAAAATCAGATCTGGAGCAGAGTTCCTATTTTTGAGAGTGATTGTAAAGGTCAGATATGGGTGCCAGCAGGTCCTTATGCCTGTGTTCTTTTACTTCAGTGATGTTGTACTTCAGGTTTCTGTCTCTTACAAAAAGTGTGGTCCCTGTAGTTCCTGTGACAAGTTCTTGTGGTCACTGCRTGAGGCCTGTTTGGTATTTCCAAAATGCCTTTTCTGTGCTGGTTTACKGTACCCCAAAGAATTCTTCTTATCCTTATTCATGAAAAAAAAAAAAAAAAAAGGATTTTTTTAAATCTAGTCAGATACTCTTAGAAAATACAGACAACCCTACTTTATCATGTTTCTGCACTTATTTGAGGTTTGTGCCTGACCATTTTTCAGTCATTTCTTGAGGAACGAGGCTTAGCTGTAGAATCAGCTGGTATTAAAAAGGAACTTTGTGCTTGTCCTAATTTGGAAGAAAATTCAGAATTTCCAGTGTGCTTTGCTATTAAAAATATCCTGCTTGTTTCTGATTCTGCATTATATTATGCAGTGTGTTTGATGCTGAAACAATAACATTTGAATAGCCAAAAAAAAACCACCCCAAGCAAAACAGAAAAACCCAGCTACAACAATATTGTAACAGTAACTTCTGTAACTTGACAATTTTTATCTGTTAGCCAAGTATTATTCAGAATTTAATTTTATTTGGTGTTATGAAAACTTCCTAAAGAAATCATTACTGATGGCTAGCCCAAAATTAATATTTGAGACTTTTCTCTGTGTGAGCTTTTTTTTGTTTTCCTTCATGTTTTTAATCTGGTGCATTTCAGGAGAAATTCATTTTGACAGATTCAGGCCTGCCCTGGAGTTTCTTTCTTAAGAAGATTAAGAGATTAATTTGTTTTCTTTCAGGAGGTGGGTTGGTTTTTTGTTTTTGAGTTTTCTCATGATGTCAATTAGTGTCATCATTTCTCTTCATTCACCAAGCAGTGTTTCCCAGATCTTTGGATAATGGTAAATTTCTTTTTGTGCTGAGCACAGTCCAAGTGAGAACGGAGATTTTAAATACAAGTAAATTTGCATTGCATTGGGGTGACTGTGCTGGGTTATTACATGCCTAAAATAGATTTAATCAGTGTGTCCCTCACCCAGGGCTCTGCTGAGCGATGGGATTTCGCTGCTGACACTTGGCCGAGGAGGGGTGATTGTTACATCAACACACAACACTTCAAACTGAGTTTTCCAGCCTTTGAACAATCCCCACATGGGGCTTTAGCAGATACCTTCTGCTGCTTTTGGAAGGGTTTAGAAATACCTGTGAAGTGGTGCCTCTGTTTGCTACCAAAACATGAGCTCCTTGTCTTTCCCCTGATACCTTCACTGATAACTTCAATTATTATCATTAATTATATTGAAATGCTCTTCCTGGGCCTCACGTCAGCCAGTGATGTGCACAAATACTCCTGTTCATGATATACCTGAGTAAATGTGTGTTTGTCCCTGCAGGGCAGGGAGGGGCTCGTGCAGTCCTTTATTTTGTGGGAGCCAAGGGAAGGACAGTTGGCTGGTAGCCAGTTATCATTTTTGTTTGAAATGTCAAATATGTGGAAAAGAAACCCACTGAAAGAAAYGGAACAATGGCATTTGGGTTAGCAACAGATTTTGTTGTTTTATATTTTTTTTTTCATGTGTTTAACCGAATTGCTGTCATAGTGTCAAAACATTGATAGAGTTTAAATCTCTGTGTAAAATTTCACAGTAGATCTCATGTAACTATAAAATGGAAAGCGCTACTAGGGATAAATTTATTATCTCATCGCTTTTTATGTGAGGGGAGGAAGCTTTGCAGCAAAAACCTGGGCAAACCCTSAGTGGCACAGCACCTTCAATGTGCATTCTGTGTTCCTCATGAAGCTTCTGCAGACAGTAATTCCTGGCTGGTTTTCCTCTTTCCGAACACTATTGATCAGTGGAGGTGATCAATATCAGCCATTCTCTCCCAAGGGGGCTCTGTGCTTTCTGGGCTTTCCTCTTTTGATAAGAACTCCACCCCCAGTGCCATTGCAAAGGTGCCCTGCTTTTCTTTATGACTCATTTTAATTGCCCTCGTTAGATCAGTACCCAAACAGGGAGTATTTGAACTGATGAAGTAATGTTTTGATTTGTGCCGTAGTAGTAAATGATATTAAATTACACTTTATTTAAGATTTTACACTAATTTTAGCTAATGATGAGCACAGCACCCCAAAATTTTGAAGGGAACTGCTAGGCTAAAGCTGTAAAATCTTTATTTTGGGGAAGCAGTTCTCTTCTAGAARGATTTTCAAACTCGGTTGACTCCTTTTCTTTTGAAGGAAAAATCTCCAGTAAAGGAGAAGTAAAATAATTTAGGGATTAAATGTCTTCCATTCCAATATACTTTGTCACAAAGAAGAATGAGTAGACTGTTCAAGATGCATTCTGCTATTCTCACATGAAGAATAAGAAATTACACAACACAGACAAGCACGCTGATGAACTTTTTTATTCTAATTAAGAACATAAAATCTACAATGTGCTTCTCAGTCCAGGAGTATATGATCCCTTGTAGGGAAAAGTTTGCTGCTGGACAAATCAGTGCCAGATTTCAATAAACACCAATTGTTGCAGCCTTACCCAGAGGTGCTGTGAATGTCTCGGGGCAGGGCTGCCTCAGCCTTGCCTCAAGTGTTAATTGAGTTCCTTTATTAGGGAGCAATGTGCTCTGGTCATCTTGGAGCCCACCMGAGTATTTCATTGTTCACCGTGTTTGCCTCCTCCTGACAATCCAGATTTCCTCTGGAAGCATCTCCCGGGCTTCTCTGAGGGCATTGCTGTCCGGGGGGAGCCATGCAGTCAATTATCACATCCCCCAAGTGCACGGGTGGTTTGTTTTTGGCAGCGTCTGCTGCAGACCACAGAACCTTTCTGCACAAACAGCAGCGGCTTCTTTGCAGCTTTGGAACCGATTTTCCTGTAAATATAGGTGGAGCTAGGAAATGGTCATAAAGTGAAGRGTTGCTGAAAAATCCTGGGGATGCAGCACAGCCTCTCTTTAATGCCAGTAGTCGCTAATTCGCGCAGGAAATTAAGCACCGCAAATTTTAAGAACAGAACATCAATTTTAAGACGTGCTCCTCTGTGGAARTCTCATATGGAAAACGGTTTGGGAACTACTCCTCAGCTGAGATTTTCACCATGTCTTGGGGGTTTCTTCCTTTGTGAACTAAGGAATAATTTCACCAGCGTGAGTGTTTAAAGATCTGCATCCACGTTGCTGCTGTAATGCAGATATTGTTGGCTGAATTTTGGTTGGCACTCACTTATAAAACAGGCAGATTTGGGTAGCCTTTAAAATTAATATGAACCTAGCTCTTACTGGCCTGAGCTCTCTTTCTATTTGAATACTTTCCTGGTATTTGCACTTTAATGAACATCTCTGYTGAGTGCTGGTGTTTCCTTTCCCTTGCTGTAGTTCAGGTTCTCCTGAAGTTTCCTTTTCCCAACRCTTTTTTGGAACACATTAAAACTTGGCTTCCAGCTGAAATCTGCCATACAACATAGTTGTTTTTACGGAATTGGCTGGATTCCTGGAGAAACCACCTGATAGCTTAGGAGTGATAAAAATTAATGACCAATTCTGTAGTTAAAACCCAGATTTGGTTCCAAGATGAGCCACTTTGTGCCTGAGATGATAAGGACTGGTTCTCTCTTATCGCTTCAGTGATAATTTTTCCTTAGCAGTGACTCCTCTTAGTTGATTTAAGGCCCAGTTAGTTGGAAAGTTACATCTTGTAAATGAAAGTTGTTCCTGATCTCATGAAGAGACATCAAAAAAGTCTGCATTGTTATACATAAAATAAAAAATTAGCCAAGAGAGAAGTGTCTCACTTTTAAGTTTGGAGAGCATAGCATTAAAAAAAAAAAGATTTTAGGATGAGTTTCTGTTTTCTTGGTCTCTCAACCTTTAAAAAGCCCACTCTAGGTATTAAATAATGTGCTTCAAATTAGTGATGAGTTGTTGCATTTTGTGGTGTTGAGTCTGGGACACCAAAGCTGTTCCTACACGTGATATTTCACAAAGCCAAAGCTGTTTGTGAGTTACTGAGTTTGTTGTTGTTTTCATATACAGGAAAGCTTTTTGTTCTTCTACAGCTGTGGTGATGATTTTTAGTCGTTTAATGGTTACACAGCAACCTTAGAATAATGCAGTTTTACTGGATAAATAGGAGTGGTTTTGGTAAGGGGGAAAACGCTAGGCCTGGAAATCTAACAACAGAACTCTYAAAAAGTTGGGTTGAGCTGCAAGCCCTGGTGGGAAGGAAATTCATGGCTAAGATGTGATAAGGATCAGCTCACAGAGCTGCTCTGGAGTGTGTGTGAGGCAGTTCTGCTGCCATCTCTGTGTAGGAAGGTGTACCTGCAGATGTTGTCTGGTTCTTGAAGTGTAAAATATTGCAAAGTGGCTCTTTAATGGCACAGGGCTTTCTAACACAAGAGGTGAATTGACTCCATTCCAGTTAAAACACAAAAGTAAACGTAATAAAACTGGTCTAGTTGGAATGACCTTAAAGCTGTGRGATTCTGGAAATAAATTTGGAGAAAAACTCTGCGTGTGCAAGTACATCAGTACTTTGTCATCTGAAAATAAGGGTTCTGCTGAAGTACTTATTATACACAAAATAAATTCCTGTAGTTGTAAGGTACTGACTCAAGCCCACCAGACAGTGCATTTAATCCCCTGCAAGTCAAGTGTGAAATCCAATAAGTTAATCAATAAATACCAAAAAATACATGGTTAGGGAAAAGACRAACTGTGATTTAGGTGGAGATAACTGCTAAGAGGCTTATTTATTTTTTGGTAACTAAAGAAAGTCACTCACAGAAATGGAGAAGGGAGGCACAAGTAAAMCTGTAAAGAATTAAGCAATCACTTTCCAGCCTCTCAAGGGGATAGGGGTTAAGAGATACAGTTTTAAAAGTCTTTATGTTGTTGAAAAGTTTATTTGTCTAATGTCTACTGAGACAGCGTGCCAACAACAGCAAACCCAAATGCAAGTTAGAAAGAGAATATGAAGGCATAGCAAAGCTATTTAGAAGTATTACAGTGCAGCAGCTGGTTTTGCTAATGCTTCTTGGTTATTTAAAAAAAAAAATAATCATCTAAGTCCTAATTCCCTTTGTCTTCTCCCTCAGAGTAGCTGCAGTGTGTGAAGCTTGCTGCCCCGTGACTCATTCTTCCCACTAAAGCTATTTCTTTGAATAGCCCCTGTAAAAACATGCATTTTGTGTTGGTTGTCTTAGCTGGCAACTGAGGAGGCTTTTTTTTCCTCCCTGGGTGAGTGATTTATGTGTGCTGATCTCTGGATCTGCCTTTGCCACACATGGTGCCTGTGAAAACACTGCTGTACCTGGGAGTGCTGTGCTCACCTTTCTGCAAGAGTAACTCAAGCTAAACCCATTTAATCTCTTCCTCCACAGGCAATAGGCTCATATCTAATAAATTCTGATACCTTGGGCTTCTTTTCAGGGACAGGCAGCCATGAACCTGAGGCTGGATTTTAATTCTTACTAGATCTGAAAAGGGTAACGGGCAAAGAAGATGCAAATGCAAAATAAGATGTTCTTTCCAGCCTCTAAAAGAAACTTCTTTGCATGAGTTTGGTTCAGTGTAAGAAATATGGAAGTAAATGACTGAGGTTCATTCAGAGGAAGAATTAAAGAGCCTCTGTTGAAGCTTTTGTGTGTGAGGGAGTGCTGGGTGTGCTATTTTAGCTGTCCCACTGTGGGCAGCCCTGGCAGGGCTCTAAAGAGCGGTCTGGGGCCGCTTTCCCAGCGCTGCAGATTTTCTCTGCTGCCCCAGCGGAACAGGCAGGCTCCTGTGAGAGAATTCCCTCCTGAATTCTGCCTGCTCCCCCYGTCTGCCAGCACACATCCATCACACGGGCATTGATCCGGGCAGCATCCTCTCCAGCTGTCCTGGGCTCCCCAAAGGCAGGCCTGGATTAGCTGGGGACAGCCTYTGGAGCGAGTCCAAACTGTAAAACACAAGCTCACATTTTTAGGTGGGTAATGAAATCCCTCAGACCCTGCCTGTCTTGGAATTACAGCTTCAGCCTTGGCTGGGGCTGCTTATTTGATACTTCTGCTTTCTGGATTTAATCTAGGCTTTAGTATTAGGATCCAGTTGTTGAATGCATGTAATATGCAATTTAATATTGTTTAATTCGTAGATTTATGCCTGCAGATTATATTTGGATTGCTCAACAAAGTAAAATCTTGATTGTAGCCAAACATGTTGATAAAGTTCAAGGAGCTGACTGTGACTTTTCTTTTTATACGGTGGAAATTAGGGATGGTTATGGGAGATTTGGGAAAGGGAAGTAATGCTGTTAAATATAATTTTAGTTCAATTGAGGCGTGAAGGTCACAAAGTTTTCTGCAAAGTGAGGTTAAATTCAAGCGAGGTTGGTCATTAGTAACATCCCTGTGAGTAAGAGCTGCTGGAGGGTGCTGCAGGAGTTTTCAGGACAATACTAGAAAAAAGTCAGTGTATTTGGGAAATTGCTAGGATTTAAGGTCRCTTACGAAATAGAAGAATGTTGTTTTCATTAAGAAATTTCTAAATTGAGTAATAAGTGTTTTGATCATTGAGTCCTTTTCATTCAAAGGCGAATGATATTCCCAGCTCTAGCATGAAGTCTGCAATCCTTCATTCTAGTGAGATTTTTCTTTATTCTCTTCTGTTTAAAAGCAAAAGAGCTTGTGGCAGAGAGAAGTGCCTGTGGAACAGACTGCCTGTTAAAATTGTTATTGCAATGTGAAGGGATGAGGTAACAGAGCACAGCAATAACCAACAAACTGCAGTGTCTGACTCCAGGATCAACAGCTCYGCAGGCCTGATCTTTGTTGGACTTTTTTTTAAATTTGGGGGGGAGGGGGGGGCTCTGATTGGCATATCTGTTTCAGGAAGAGTATCAAGAGTTCTCTGATTTCATATTTAAATCTGGGATCTGATTAATACTCGAGGCATGCAAGAGAGCTATAACATGAAGGCTGCTGTTACTATAGTGAGCTGCTATTACAGACATCACAAGACTTGTTATACAAGGAAACATGATTACTCTGGATTAAAGGAGTTGCCAAAGGCTTGAAGGATTTATTGGTGCTGCTGCTTTGAGTTATATATAACTTCATTATTTTGTTGAAAACATTTAGATCTAGAATTAATGAAGCACAGTAAATGCTGATGAAATGAATCAGCAGGTTTGACAGCTTTGAACTGACACTGAGCAACTGATGAATTTTGTGGGAGCGTTCTTTGGGTCTCCAGATTGCTGGATAACGTACAGAAAGTAATAAATCCAGCTTTTGCATGGAGAAATGAAGCTTAATGAGTGCAGTGAGGTGCATCAGAGTTGATGTGATCAAGATCATATTTCTGAAATGATTTGTAATTCCTAAGCTTGTGGGGGAGGAGACGGCCTGAGCTGCTGGGGATGGTGTGGAGATGGTCTGGATCTCTGGGATAAAACTTTCGGGGGGCAGTGGGATCTGCAGAGGTGGGAGCAGGAGGCACAGGAGGAGTGACAGCAGTGGTCATGTGGGGCTGAGCAAGGCGAGGGGAAGTGGGGAATTGTGGTTTTAGAAACAAAGGACTGGAATTGGCTTTTTTTTCCTGCAAAACTTAGTCAGGGGGAGTGTAATTAGAGGGGGAAATGCAGATGTGTAACAGCTCTGTGGTGTGCTGGGCTGCTGCAAGGGCTGTTTTCTGTGTGAATTAGGAGTTCAGTGCATATCACATCCATTTGATTATTTCATTAATCTCAGCTGTATAAAACTGGCAGCATTTTGACATTGCTTCCCTAACCCAGCTCAGAGAGCGCTGTGACATCCAGAAACGCTTTCTAGACAGCTGCATTCCATGCCATTGCATGAAGTCTGTAGCACTGCTGAGATGTTTCAAAAGGATTATTGTTTTAACAGATGATTAATTGCAAATTATTTATTGCTTTCTTAAGATTAGCTCAGCAGTCATCCTTTGCTCTTGATGCCACGATGCAGAATTAGTGCTGTGGGTATTAATGTGAGTCTGAATGAGAGACGAGCCATAATCAATGATGAAAGGGTTTCAAGTTTTGAAATAGTCTTACAACATTAATTCCTTACAAGCAATACTCTAAGGAGAAAATATGTAACGGCAGAAATCGCTCTTGCGTTCCCTTTGACTCTCCCCTCTGCAATGTGACTCAGGAATTTAGTTATGTAAAAATATGACTAAGTCCTTTCTGCCTTTGAGGTACAGACCTGGGTGAAATCCAGTGTGAGACTGGATTTCAGCGAATTGGATAACTTCTTTCCCAGTCTTTTTAACTTTGAATTCGGGACAAAACTACATCAAAAGCTGGAGTAGCTTCCTCATCTAACTATTCCGTGGCCGAGTGGGTTTTTTTTTTCCTCCTCAGATAGTGTCTGATTACTAAATTAAGCTCCCAGCATCAATAAATCATTTCCCTGCGGAGTCAARCCTGTAATTTTTCATACCTGTTGTCCTTTGTACCTTTGAAATATGGCTCGTGGGGCTGTGCAGAGACTCCCTGGGTAGGTGCAGCAGAGAGAGAGAGAGAGAGAGCACAAAGGGATCCAGGTGCGTGTTGGAGTTTGGTGGGGTGACAAGCTGGACACATTCCAGAGGATTTGCAGGAGCTGCGTGAGCTCCTGGGGGCACAGTGGGGTTTACAGAACGAGGAGCCAGGCGAAAAACCAGACGAGGGGTTTGTCAGGAGCCTCACACGCCGTGTGGTGAGATCCCTGTGAGACTCACCAGGGCACTCCTATTCCCAGGAGACAGAGGTGGGGAAGCACAGAGGGTCGTTCCTGATCCTGCAGGAGCACAGGTTAAAAACCAAACCAACCCAGATGAGGGTTGGAATGTGTGTTGTTGTCACCATCTGGAGGTAAAGCAGCGTCTGCAGAGCCACCTGTGTGGGAWGGGTGGCCTGCTTTCAAGTGTTGGCTCACAAAACCCATTGTCCAAGTGGCACTGGAATATTTTAATTTGGGATTTCTCGTTCCATGCTGTGAGGAGCATTGCAGAATCAAAATGCAAACATCTGGTTGTTCTGGGTGTCAGAGAGTTGGAGGGCAGAAGGGAGGAATGGCAATAATCTCTTGGCCAGGTTATATGTTAGTGACAATTAGGAAAAATCTGTTAGTCCACAAAGCCCAAGAGCTGGGATTTCTCCTGCCTGCAAGCCCTCAGCTCATTTTTCTCCCTGTATCCCACCCGAAGGTATTTTTAAAGCTGGATGAAGACAGCTCCCGTTCTCTCATTGTGCCTGTATTGACACAGTCACAGATGTCATTGCTATGCAGACCACTGGTATTATTTTTACTCTTCAGTACTTTCCTGGTTTCCCTTTTGCTGTGACAATTTTGTCATTGTTGCTGGGAGCTGGAACTATTTCATTCATGGGCCACAAATGTTTTCTGTTAAGCATTCAAAACCTCCCATCCTCCTATTGTGCTTTTCCAGTTTACTATGAAGTGCTCCAGCCCCATCCAATAGAGTTTGGTTTGAACCTTCCTCTGTGCCTGTTATTTTTAACATTTTCTCAGTTTTGCTTTAGTTCTCCAAGACGGATCATTGCTGTGAATTTAGTGATGAAATCCTCCTGTCTCATTCACTTACTTCAGTCCCATCTCTTGCTTCCTTTGTATTTCCCTGCATCCCAACACTTCTCCTCTCACGTCCTCTGTGATCCATAATTTCTGTTTGGTTCACCCCTGCTTGCGTTGGCTTTGAGTCTCCTTTGCATCCTCTGGGTGTTGGATTTTAAGGGGGCATCTGCATGGCTTGAAATAAAAACATTGATCTTTTCATCTTCCAGATTTGCAAACTTACTTCAAGCTATTTCACAGTAAACTCTCAGAATCACCAGTTGTAGCTTCCTGTTATTTTTCTATTCTTTTGTCCTAATGGTAGTTGTAAGTTGATATAGGAATGCTTCTAAACAATTTACTTTTCAATAATGGACTTGGTTTTCTATCAGAATGTTCTAAAAAAATGCTGTTCATTACTGGCCCTTTTCCCCTGAGCACGTTGTCATGTTAAAAAAAAAAMMAMCATAATTTTTCTTCARTCTTCTTGTTCTTTCACAATAATCTGGTTGAGTAATGCAGCATTTATTCAATTTATGCTTGCAAACACTTCCATTTTAAACAGCTGCTAGACAAATGAATTACATCAGTAATACTGTGGTGCTGTTAACTGATTTATATTTAAATGTATTTAGGTTGTATTTAAATATTTAAATTTGTTCTTTACAAAGACTGGACTTAGGGTTAGGGTCAGGTCCTGTGTTTTATTCCATTTGTTCCTTTAGTGACTTGCTGGCCTCAGCCTTGCCCAGCATTTGTCCTCTTCTCCCTATAAAGTCAATTTAATATTCTGGTTGATTTTCCATTCTTCTTGTACAAACATGCAGCTCCCAATACTTGCATCCCCGTTGAGCAATAAGAAGTTGTCAGTACCTGTTTTTCCTGACTGTGGAGTATCAGGTGTAATTTAAGAGTCATTTTTGGGAACTATTCCTTCAGCCCATTGCCCCTTGTCAGCAGCCTCCCTCAGCCCTGTGTGCCTGGGGAATTATTCTAATCCACAGCTCTTGCCAAGGCCTGTTACCTCCACATTTGACAATTAAACATCAAAAGTTACACTTTAAACCCTAACATTTATATTTTAAAAAAGCCTTTTTTAATGTTGTTTTTTTCTTTATCTTCTCCATAATGTGATTTCTTGGGAATTCAAGGCTGTCCACAGGATACTGGTGGCCTCAGGTATCTTTTTTAGAAAATACTGTATTTCCATTGCCAGAATTAGACGTGTGCCCTCGTTCAGACAAGAGTGACCCCATCAGTTCCTGCCCCTGTTTTTTTCTGTCAGGATTCTGTACAGGCCTTTCTGGACTTTTCCCTGGAGGCTCTGCTGTTATTTCACCCCAATTCCAAGGAAAGAGTGGAGCACAGGGAAAAGCTGGGCTGAATCTCTTGCATTGCAGCTTTTGTGCTAAAGCTGCTCCTGGGTTTTGTGTGTTTTTATTACAAACCAGAGCATGTTGGCATCACTGACCATTCCCAAATCTGTTCTCACCCCCCTCACACAAACAAAAAGGAGAAGGAGCCCCTTCTATTCCCATTTTTTGCCCAGCTCAGGTCTCTCCGTAGCTTTTTATGGAGCAGAAGAGCCAAGGAAGTGAATTAGCAGAGAGAAGTTTGTCATCCTTGTTCTCACCGTCGACTCCAGCACGTTTAAAGTCGAGTTTTTATCTCTGGCAATTGAGTATCTCTTCACAGAAAAATACTGGGAGTTCTTGGAATTGCAAACATATCAGGCCACGAGCCAAGCTTTCCCTGGCCAGGCAGTGACAAGAGCTGCCAGTGGATCTGAGTTTTATGTGGTGGTTTTTTCTGTTGTGAAACTACTGTTCTCTCTGAGGTCATCAAAACTCATTGGAACCGGGATTCGATATTGGATTTTAATCATTGTTCCGGAGTTAAAATGGGAATTCTCACTTATGGAACACAGATCATAGCTGAAGTTGTTCATCTGGAAATTTTAAATTAAGTTTTATCCCAGTGTATTAGTAATTTTAGCAGAATGTTCTGATCCAGAATGAAAATCAGATGTGCTTCATGGAAATAGGGAAGTCCAGACAATGGGTATTGTGTTTAGGTTACAAGACTTGTGGTCTTCCTTTTTTTAATTTTATTTTCATTGTTTACATTGCAGGCAAGTCTTTGTTCATTTTAAGGAATAAAGCTATTAGTGTTAAAGCACGGTTTTTTTAAAGTTTGTATCCAAAAATATTTCTCTTGAGTTGTATAAAAAATCGGGTTTTCTGGAAATTCATTGCCCTCATGAACAGACTCCTGGTGAGTGAGGAATTTTTATGACTCCCTTAAAAAACAATTGCAGGCATTCCGCAAATAAACAACGCATTGATTTGGGGGGGCATTTTAATGACTATTTTATAATTATTTGTTCTCCAGTGTTTATTTCAGTGTGGTATGTTGTAATTTTTAACTTAGTTATCCTAAGAATTCTCTTGTACAGCGGAGAGAGCAGAGCTTTGGAGCAGGAGCCAATTCCCAAGTGCAGACACAGGACTGACTCTGATATTCCATTGATTTCCATCAGTCCTGGAAGAAGAGCTGGAATAGTTCAGGCCAGCTGCTTGCTCCTTCTTTTTTCATCTTGTTTTGGCAATTCTGATCTCTTTTCCTCGGTTAGATTTTCCTCCCTTGTCCTTCATTAATAAATTTCTCGTGTGATTTTTACAGATTTTCCTTTTGTTTTATTTTTCTCCTTTCAGGGCTGGTTTTGCTGAGTAGTTGACCGTAGTCACAGCTCCACTGGATTTGGCTTTTTCTGTGTGTAAACCCTTGGGAGCAGCAGCTCTGATTTTCCCAGCACAGTGATGCAGTGCCCCGTTCATGCTCACAGCAGCAGAAACCCTGGCATTGCACAAGAGGCTCGATGGAAAAATTGGGATAAGGGGGACTGAGCATCACTGGCTTGCTCCTTGTCCCAGAGGCAGCAGCAGTTGCCTGCCCACTGTTGCTTTTGCACAGGATTTACTTTCTCCTGCTCCATCTGCAGTAGATAAATAATCCAGCAGATGCTGTTATCGCCACAAGTACAGTTTGTGATTCAGCTCACGCTCAGTTGCTGCAGTGTTTCTGTTGATTTTGAGTCATGTCAGTAATATTTTGTTCACCCAGGGGGAGAGCTCAGAGGGAAAATGCCAACATTTAGAAACTGAAAGATGTTGTGCAGCCAGGATGAAGCTGGTGCTTGGTGTTTCAGATGTTCGGGGTTAATTTCCTCTCTGTCAAACCTCTGTGTGTGTGTGTGTCACTTGTGTTCTCAGCAAGTTTTGCCTCGACTCCTTTAATCCATGAGGTAGAAATGTTGCAGTTTTTTACAGAAAAAACCAGATTAACTGGCAGCTTTTGTGCTTGCAGCAGTCCTTGGTGTGTGTTTGGGAGCAGGAGGTGGCTGAGCAGAGAGAACTAAAGTTCCTTGTGTGCGTGCATGTAAATAACACAATATAAATATGGGCAGTACTGACATCAGTGCAGAGGCTGATCAGATTTTGTCAGTCCTTTCTCGTTGAAGGGAGCCTGGCAGACTTTCAAAGGTTGCTGCTGTCAGAAAATGATGAAACAGAAAAAAAATACAAATCAAAGATGCCGTGATCTCCTTCCAACTCTGCAAGAGCATAAAGCCACTGTGTGGCAGAAACCAGATCACTTCTCAATTTTCCAGAGCAGCACAGGGACAGCATCAGAAAGCAGAGCTGACAGGGCTGCTCTGATGTTTGGGGGCTCAAGGAGGGAGCAGGATGCTGTGGAGCAACGTTATTCCCTGGGATTTGCCCACTCTCTGTTACAAACATGCTCACAAGGGTTCCTTATTTTTCTGTCTGCATCAGTATTTCTGACTGTGACAAAGTGATTTATGTCACAGTTCAGCTCTGGCTTGGCCTCAGCAAAAAGATCAAAGAAATGGATGTAAACATCAGAGCAGGAATAAGTAGGTGTCCAAAATGGGGTCTCGTTGGGTGTTTTTAGAAGGTGAAACGAAGCTGGGTTTGTGTAAGTTCAAACTTGGCAGGACTCTACGATTTCTAATTAATTGATGCATTTTACAGAGGTTTTATTTCATCAACATAAAAACTCTTAGCAAAAGATAAATGTTTTTATTGTAGAGGAGCTGAGCAATCAACTTCTTTGTGTACCTCTCCACGCTGGGGTTTCTGCAAAACCCCCAGCAGCAGACAGAGAGCCATTGAGAAGCAGAGCCTCTTGCTGCTTTATTGCTCTACTAAAAATGGGCATTTGTACTTTTTAGTCACCAGAGCATCACTGGAGGGCTTTAGAAGCACTGAGCAGTTCAGGGCTGTGACYGCCCCGGCTCGTGGAGCGGGTGGGATGCTGCCAGCAGCCACGGGCCCATCCCCACACAGCCAAGGAGAAGCCCAGAACGTTGATGATGCACAGTGGGAAATCTCTCAGCCCCTTGCTGGCTGGGAGGTGACTCAGGGACAGCCTCTGCTGCTGAGCTGTGTCAGCCCTTCCGAGGGAGCTGAAGCACAGGGGAGCAAACCTGGATGAAACTTGGGTGTCAGCTGTTAATAACACAATACTGGAACTAAGGACCTTTCCAAATTCCACTTTCAGCATCCTTAATTTTACTCAGCTCTGTCTTAAAGCTACATGCACGCTGATCTGAAATAATTTGTCATTTATTTTGCAAACTCCTTGAAAATTTTATTATTTAACTCTCCAAGCAGTTCTGCCTGTGAAGAGATTTCTTGCTGCTTTCTTTTACGATAGAAAAGCTAGTGGATGAGTGAATTATCACAGAGAAAGCAACATGCTCACGCTGTATTTCCCTCGGAGTTCTTCCCAGTCCARAATGAACGTGCAGCCTCTGTTTGAAATAATTAGCCGTGGTTTGCTGGGGGAATTTTGGGACTTTCATGTTGCACTAGCTTTTGATCAAAATTTCCCTGCACTGCCTTGTTTAATTCTGGCCATCTGGATTAAAAGGCTCTCTTAATCTTAAATACAGATTGTAACTCTTTTCTTTTGGAGTGCGCTGCCATAAAATTCGGGCGGCTTTCCAGCTTTCTTCATTAAAGCTTGCTTTATTATGGTTTGTCGGCCATTAAATGATTGTTATGCACAATGGGCACTTGATTATAATTTGCTGGAGCTGGGAATCAGTTACAGCAGTAATGCAGTTCTGTAATTAAAAGAAAGCATGTTTATACCTGCTAGCATCTCCTGAGAGCTGCCGAGGGCGAGGAGAAAACAGAGTTGAAAGGCAACAATTTCTGCTAATAAGACATTTGAGGGCTCTGATCTGCCAGTGTTTTGTGCTRTGTTGTGGAAGTGTGATTTTTTTTGCCATAATCACTGGGTTTGAACCAAAATCTGTGGTTTGTGACAGGGATAAAAGGGCAGTTTTATTTGCCATAAATCTTCTCCCATCTTTTATTTTTGTTTGGGGTTTAGAAAGGAATGTGCATTTCTCGCAGAGAAGGAGCAATTGGGGATCCTCGAATCCTCTCCCAGTTTTGTTTCTGCTCTTGTGTGGTTTTTATTAGGGAGCTCAATCTCACTCTTATTGGTTTTTTCACCTGTAAAGTTTTGAACAATTGAGAAAATGGCTAGCTTTAAAATTATTTTAAAAGGGACTTTTTCATAGGTGTTTGTGCCATTTACTTTTATATTTTGGCTGTTGGGAAATGGAAAGAAATGTAAGTTTKTCCAAGCTGCACAGTTGAACTGCTATGGACAAGTGTGGCATAGCTGATGGTGTAATTTAATCTGATTTTATGTTATGGATAACCTAGAGATACATGATAATTTAATAAACATTAGAAAATACTTCTTTATAACATTGAAGTTATGCAGCAGCTTTGTAATAGTTTTTTTCCTGAACTTATGTCTGCCCTTTCTCCTAAAATTCCATCTTTGAGATGCCTTCTAGAAAATCTGCACCTGGAAAACTTTAGTGGGAGCTGAACTGGTGGATGTTCGGTGAGATGAAGCTGCTAAATGGAATMATTTCATTTTCGATTTTACAAGCATCTGTTTGGCTAAAAACAATTTTCTGCCCCAGCTGAGAACTCGAGAGATGCAAACGCTGTGAGTGCAACMAATTCCTGTCTTGCAATGAACCACTGGTCTGCAGGAACTGTGCACACAGGAGGTCAGGAGTTTGCTTTTTAACATCTCTCAAACTGATCTCAAATTGGAGCTCTCAAATTAGTAATTAAAACATTCCTGATGGACTAAAATGGATGATAATGTAGGTTGTGGRCTAAGCAAGATGGTGCAAAAATCAAGGAAACCTGCAGAATTTAAGTGCTCTCTCCCACAATTCTAATCAGAATTCTAACAACCATTCCAATCAACAAAACCAGTTCTAATCAGAGTTGTTGGTGATTTAATCAGGAGTTTTCAGTCTTGCTAAACAAGTGAGGAACACAGACTGGAATAAAACCAGGACTTTATAATTCTGCCTTTCCTCAGCATGGGAGCCCTGACGTTCTGGTGGACACACAACTGAGAAGTGCAAGTCTTCTGAGGAAAATTTTAATAACTTGGAAATTCAGAGTTACCTGAAAAATCCTTTCTGTTCCTTTTTATGAGGGTTGGGTTTTTTTTTTTTAATACCTTTGTTGATTTTGGAGAAAGTAGAAGGCTTTTCTTGTCAATCTCATCTTCTCAATGGCAAGCCCTTGCACTGCCTTTGCCARTAGTTTATTTCACATGTATTCAGTCCAGTTTTCTCTTCACATATGTGAAATAACRTTTTGGCAAGTGGTAAACAAAATATATACAGCAAAGAGAAAGAGACTTGTGTTTTTTATTTAAAGTGAAAAGATACATTTTATGAAATAATCCTTCCATTGAAGTGAATAATTAAAGCTAAAAGAAATAAGATCTCATAAGAGATTGCACAGCAATTATGTAACTTGCAAGAAAGAAGAGCTGATGGTAATGAAGCCTTTTCACTTGACTGGGTTTTTCTTGGAAAAGGGCAGTACCATGTGATGATGTACCACAGTGTGTGAGAGCAGTTTGCTGGTACCAAATCCAACCATCACAAAGGCATTTCCAGAGCCCAGATGTTGCTCAGTTCTCCCTTCTGGAAGGGAGCAGGAAGGTTTTTGTTCCAGGTTTGCTGTGCGTGGTTCTCCACAGCGGGCGTTTGTCCAGGGGGGCTGGGCATTTGTGCCCAGCCCACAGAGCATTTATGGCTGAGGAAGGAAAATTGTTCCTGTGGCTCCCTGGGAGCTGTGAGAAAATCTGTGCCGAGCTATTCCTGGGTCAGGAAATACTGGGCATGGCTGTGCTGCACTGTGGGCCCTGCAAAGCCTCTGCTCCTTTGGGAATTACGGCACCTCTGGGATTCAGCCAAGCCCTCCTTTGCTCTCAGCACTGTTCTGAGATGGCTCAGGGACTCCTTCAGGCAGCAGTTAAAATACAAACGTGCTGAGCTTTTTAGGATTTTGGACCTCTTGAAGGATTTGACCCACATCTGACAATTCCTGAATGTTTTCCTGTTGTGTTGAATGCGAGTTGAATCCAATCAGGAGCGTCCCCAGAGTGTTTATCTGACCCCCAGAGATACTGTGAGGTGATTTATTTGATAATTGGCTCAGCTGGTCAGAGCACGGTGCTGAAAACAGCAAAGTTGTGGGTGTGATCCCTGTGTGGGCCATTCCCTTAAGAGCTGGACTTTATTATCATAACTAAAGATACACTTCAGATATTTTAATCATATATCTCCTGGTCTGCTTTCACAGAATAACTAAGATTTATCAAGTTGATTTAGATGCCTAATCCTACCAGATAACAGGATCATTTCAGGGGAGAAGGGAAGCGAGAAAGCAAGCAAAACCCAGTTTAAATTTTAAAAAAAAAGATGTCAAAGCCAAGTGTTGATCTTTATTTGCTGTGTGATAGTTCTAGTTCCAAACCAGAAGACTAATGACATTGAAACTGCATATTCTGAGCTGGGCATGTGTTCTTTTACCATTTATTTCTATAATCCAGCAAAAGAGAGGTATTTTTCCAAAAAGCTTCTTTACCATCTATTTCAGCATTGCTGTGTTTGCTGTACTTGATTTGACATGGGCAGTGACAGTCTGACAACACCACAACAAAGATTCAGGGTGAATTAAATGATGTTTTGGTTCCTTTTAGTTCTGAAATGCATATGTCAATATATAATTGTAGCAAATAAAAGAATGTTTTTACAGGACCATGCAGGATTTTGGTGCTGATCAGATATGTTGAGGTCACTCCTATGCAAATATTGTGAGGTTTTGGAGGGTCTTTGTACAAAACCTGCTACCACAAGCCCTTTTCTGAAAGGGTTTTCTTTCAAAAATCAGAATCAAAGAGTTACTGAGGGCTGTGGCTCTCTCAAAAATGCTCATTCRAGCTTTCCTGCTGTGGTTATTGATAATAAAGTCAGGGTTTAAGGCAAGGTCTTTTCATGATCATAACTCTAAAGTTAAGTTCTTCCTGCAGTTCTTTCCGAAGGGCAGGCAGATCCTGTTATTTGTGTTTAACGTAGGTATCTGCAGTAACAACCAATTGCTGAAAAATTGTAATTTAAAGATATTTAGTGGTATTCCTCTTCAATGTCATAAGGTGCAGCTTCTTTGCAGCCACTGTCCCATTCCAAGGGCTGCGTTTCTCTCGAATAATTTCAAACAATTTCCATCTTCCCAGGTAACTTTGCAAAATACAGCTCTGTTTGATTTTTTTTCTGTGGAAGGGAATTAGGGTAGATAACATCTGAAGTATTTGTGGGATGCTTGCAGTACAATTGTGTCTTTTTGAAGGATTAATTTGAGAAGTGAAGCCTCTGGGGGATTTCTCAATATCTATCAGAATTTTCACACGCAGGCATCTTGAACTCCTTGAAGTTACTCAATGCCAGTCAATATCTTCAGGTTATAAATTAGTTCCTAATTAACATAATGGAATTTTGACAGAAATTAATGAAGTCTTGAGAGCTCTTGTTTGTGCAGCAGACTTTTCCCAGCTGTCCTCCGTAACTTCTCTTGGGAAAATCACAGAAATTCAAACTTAGTGAGCAGGAGTGCAGGTATTACAAAATGTAATTCCTAATTGCGTTGTCCTACACTTCAGCTCAGTTATCGTGTCTCAGGTGTCAGTGGYTTCACACCATTCTCACACTCCCCTCTCCCAGGAGGAAGAAATGGAAGAAATACAAAAAAATGGTGCTTTCAGCAGCTGGGACCCCAATATTGTCACTTCTCCTTCAGTTCTCTGAGAAATGCTGTTCTTTAGGGAAATCTGTCACATTTTGCTGCCTAGCAGAGCAAAGAAGACACTTTAGCAGTGAAGATGTAGGTGACAAATTCACTTTGGTGTTTATCTTTCTTGTGTTTTGTTGCTAAGGAAAGGACTTGAAAAATCCAAGCATAAAAACTCTGCTGGAAGTGGCTGAAATCTATTTCTCTCCATTCAACAGTCCAACGTATTAAAATTCCAGTGCATCAAAATATTCATCTTCAGATATTTTGGGGTTTTTTGGTGGGATAAAAACAGCACTAAGTGCAGATTTGGACAGTGCCTCTTGTGTGCACGTAGCTCGTGAGCTGTGCTGCCACGTGCTGCTGCCAGTGACACTCTGCTGCTGTTTGAAGGGAGGTTTTGTTGTTAATTCTTCGGCCAAACTGCTGGAGTTTCACGTCTGCAGAGCCTCAGATCGTGATTAAACAGAGCAGTGCGAGGGCAGAAAYGTCAGGCAAAGAACCCAAACCCAAAAGCAGGAGGTTGTCTCGCCCTCGGCGTGGGGACTCGGCATTTTGGGAGCGCTGATGTTGTTATTCAGCAAATATTTGAGTGAGAGCAGAGCAGGGCAGGGGGGGTTTGGCTGGTGGCTCCCAGCTCCTCCACACAACAGTGGCCCTCGCTTGTCCTTCCCAGGCAGAGCCACAGGAAAGCAACGTGACAAAATCAACCCAGCAAGGACACACGGCTGCAAAATAAACTCAGAGCAAGTTGTGAAAACTTGTTGCAGATGCATCTGCCTGGTGTTCCCTGAGGAGCAGATGTGGAGCTAATCCTTCTCTCCTCCTTTTCCTCTTCCTCCTTCTTCTCCTGCTCCTTCCCTGCTCATCCCAGCGTGGTTGGAGGGTCCTGGTGCCATTCCAGGCTRCCAGGACCTGATCTTACTCTTAACTCTGCTCTGTTTTGGCTTTTTAGTTCATTGGCCAACTGTTGGAGTCCAAAGTGCAGGGAATATTTCTCTGCCTGTTTTGAAGGGTTCTACCCCCCTGGACAACGCTGTCTTTGACCTTTGTCCATGGAGAAAATTACCTACCCTCTGGGAAGAAACAGAATCTACACTGGTGTGAATTAAATGATAGAACATTATGTAAGATTGTCACAGGGTGAAAATTTAGAGGTGTTGGGTTTGTTAATATTGTAAATAGATAAAAAGCAAAAACTCCAAAATGGAGGATTGTCGTTGTTTCCTATTCCTTCTTCTTTCTTCTTTCTTTACTCCATTTTCTGCGGCAAAAGTGGATTGAGAGGATTGGGTGAAAAATGCCGCAGTTCCTTTCGTGTGACAGAAAGATTTATTGAACGTTGGTAGAAAAGTAAAAATACCTTTCGTTTCTGGCTTTCATTGGTTAATTTACCTTTAAAAGAACGGTGTGATCTTGACAACTGGGCTTTTTCTTTTGCTTGTCTTAGGAGGAGTCACACTTGAGCCTTGGCTTCTTTTGATAAGACTTAATAAACAACTATCTGAGAGCAAAAAGCGTGGACAAGTCCTGTTCGTCTGCAGAGCCCAGGCAAGGGCTCTGGGAATTCTCCCCTATGAGGGGAGGCATAATTAAGGCATGGAAAGTGTCAGCCAACTACCTGTGGATCAGAGCTGGAGCCTGTGGCACYGTGGGCCTCGGGAATGTGGGAGACAGATGGAATTCTTGGTTGGAGGGCTTGGTTTTGTTTTGTACKGATACTTCTCTGGCTCTGGGTTATGTAAGATGCTGACCAAAATCGAGCGTGTCAGAATGTATTCACACATGGAAACCCCAGCTTCTATTGTATGTGGTGGTTTGAAAATTAGCAGGGAAAACCTTCTCTGAACAGGCTCAGTCAGTGCTGATTTTGGGAGTATTTGTGCTGTCGTGCTGCCTTTGTTTTAGTTGTCTTAAATAGAAAAATACATGGCAATCAGGGAGTTGTTCTGTATTATATCCACATTGTCTTTTGGGGGATTTTCATAATTAAGTGTGTGGGATATTTTAATACTTAAAGCAAAAGAAAAAAAAAAAGCATCAGATGTCATTTGGCTGTAAAAAATACTCTTTTTCCTTTTCTGCCAGGAGGAAAATAACCCTAAATTGAGAGGTGTCTTTAGCTTGTTGGGACTTGTTAGTCTTAACTACATAAAACAACCTCTTAACTCTTTGTTTTGATTGAATTTTTCCTCAAAGTCGGGTTACACCTGTCCGTTGTTCCCTTTATAGGGTTGGTTTTGCTATTGTTTAGAGGGAAGTCACATCCTTGAATGGGTATTGAAACCTGGTTTCTGATTGAGGTTATTGTAAAGAACAGGGGCACTTCACAGGACAAGCTTCGTTTGTGTGAGGCTGAACAAAAAATCCTCCTGCTGTTGTGAATAAAAAAACTGCAGTCATAAATGTTTGTGATTTTACAAAGCGAAAGTCTTGGGTTTTGTTCACGGGAGTGTGGTGAGTGTTGAGATTTTGATTTTAAATTTCCAGTGCAAGCAGAGGGGTCTTCATTCTGAGGGAACTTTTTATAGGGTGCTGAGGAGTGGGTTTGGTTTTACAAGTGGTTGCGTTCCACACTTTCACACTTGTATCTAATTAATTTTTTTTATAAATAACCCCACAATTAAGGCGCTGCACTTGGAACACAACATTTCTGTCTTTCTAAGCAGAAAACTCTGTCAAAGGTGGGGAAGCAAAAGGGTGAAGGCAGTGATGTTATCCCAGGAGGAGAAGGTTTAAATGGGATGAGTTTCCCACACAGTAAATGACCTCCAGGTGTCCCTAACTGAATTTTTTTTCTACAATTCTAAGCAAAACTCGAATAATTCTTGAAGCAGAGCATGTGTCACACATAGATCTGTCACTGTATTCAATTCTTGTGTTTTCTAAGCCTGCATTTGTGAAAGCTTTTATCAGTTCCAACATTTGAAGTCTCACATTGAGCTTCAGTGTTCAGTCGTGCTTTTGAGCGAGCAGAAATAAGAGTTCACCTTGCTGGTATTGCTTAATTAAGTTTTTAATAGCACTTCCCTAAAAGTCACTTGGAAACTTTTTAATTCATAGATTTGGAGTTGATGGCTTGGAGGGTAAATGGTTTTTTCTGCAGGAGGAATGAGCTGGTTTTGTGGATGGTTGGACAGTCAGACACATTCTAACATGGTTGTTTGTAATACAGGACATGGTACTAGAAAACAAATGTTATTGGCCACATCTACAAGTTGTGAATATCCTATTCTGAAATTGGGAGCTGTGTTGACACATGCAAAAAACCCCAAAATCCTAYTTTTTTGCTAAACTTCAGCTTTATAATTATTGGAGCTATCTCTGGTTTGACAGCCCTCCTGTCTTGCCCTGCTGTTTCTGTTTTGTCAGGATGAGAAGTTTTAGAAAATAATTGCTGTTCTAAATTWAAAAAAAAGAAAAAAAGTCCTAGTGGGCAGTGCTGTTCCCATCTCTGGCTTCCTTTTTGGAGCAGTAATTTAATGCTCACAGTTCTGGTGCTTTCTGCTGCTAGGAACAGACTGACAAAAGTATAATACTTGCATTTTCCTCATTAATGGAATATATTGTGCACCCGATGAGGTTGGTTTGGGCACGGCAGGACTGCCCAGTGCCCAGATCTCTGAATGCAGAGCTCACCACGTTCTTTTGGGGCTCAGCCCATGTTTTACTGCCTTCTGTCCATGGACAAAAGCAGCTTCAGACTGTGCTGAGCAAGTCCAAACTGTGTTGAAACCACACTTAGGAGCAAACACACAAAACC
Organism: Parotia lawesii; assembly: GCA_003713295.1. Taxonomy (NCBI): domain Eukaryota; kingdom Metazoa; phylum Chordata; class Aves; order Passeriformes; family Paradisaeidae; genus Parotia; species Parotia lawesii. Next base: position 939,948 of record RAHM01000182.1, read on the forward strand.
AGTTTGGAACACGTTGAAAATTTTATAAGGGAGCCAGAGGAAGTTTTGCTGTTGAGTTTCACCCAGGTTCAAGCCCTTCTTCATCTCTTTGAAAAGTGACTCAGCTCGTGTGATTTTTGAGATAATCTAAGGGAATTTTGTGACAATGGCAGCAATTTTGGTGAACCTGGGAGCTGCATAATGTTCCAGAATTTTCATTGTGATCTCCATAACCTGTTTTCCATACAAATCACGTGCAAGGGAACTCGTGTCCTTCAAAACAAATAAATATTCAGGTGTGTTGAGAAACTGATAAAAGATTCATCAGTTTGTGTTTACAGCCACAGAAGAAGCTTCAGCAATTTAGAATAAACACTTCAGGCTTGACTGTGTGGAAGTGGAATGTTCTAATACAGGGTATTCCAGAGGAAATTCCAAGCTGTGCACTTAAGAATTAATGGCGCTAATTAACGCACTGGTTAAAAAAGTGACCATTAATCACTTGGAGGACAGATGGAAATGTACAGCTTTATTTGAAAGTTTAGCATGATGTTTTGTGGTGTTGAACAGTTTAGGAATATTTTTGAGTTTCCCTTTCACTCTCACTACAGGAATAATTGAAAATCGGTTCTAGCTGTTCCTGCTGGAAATAGGTTATAAACTAAATTGCTTTTCTAGATTAACTGGGAATGCAGCTTTTAAAAGTACACTTGGGTGTAAGTAATGCAGGGCTTGTTTAAACTCTACTTTAAGCCACCCACAAAACAGTAAAAAACATGGATAATGTGTCCTAGCCCTTAAGTTTTTTGGGTTTCAGTAGGAAAAAGCTCTCATTTTCCTTGGCAGACTTGTATTTGATCCTCAGAGCCTGCATCTAAATCCAATACATATCCATATATGAATTCAAGTCCTGGAACTTTTTTATAACCCAGTGACATGGTGAAAGACTCACCATTTCTGAGCTGATTTTCATCATGTGGGGCAGTATTGTGTCGTGCACCGTTGCAGTCTGTAACTCTCAAAAGCAATGTTCAAATGGTTCGTGTTTTCTGTGGCTTTGCTTAACCTGGGAACAGATTTGTAAACTCAGATAGGATCGACTTCAGCTCCTCTTCACTCTTTGCCTCAGGCTGCTGAATTCACTGTGCCATTCTCTGCACGGGTACCCTGGCAAGAAGTCSCCGTTTCCTGCTCTCAGCTCGTGTGAGGATGGGCTGGGTGACTCCCCATGAAAATGAGGAGCTGTGAGTTCCTTCCCAGGCAGCACACACATCTCCCTGCTCCAGGAAACCCCACCCACTGTTGTTTGCAGATCTGATGTGCCATGAGGTGATTTAATTGGGATGCGCTCATTAAAACCAGAAGTTCTCTTGCTCCCCACAAAAGCACTCTGTTGTGTTTCTTGTAATACGTATGCAAATCTTAAAACCAATTAAGGTAGTCACGTGGTTAGAAGTAGGCACAGAGATTTCAGAATTATATTGGAACTTTATCACATCTGTATTATTATATTATTATCTATCTTGATGGCTCAGTGTAGAATATTTGGTGGTTCTTGCCACGTTATTGGCTGTTAACACTAAGTGTTCGTAGGTAGGATAAAGAGTTGTTGTTTTAACATCATAATTCCTTATGAACAGAGTATTTCAATATCATTCTCTGATTTCTTACTAACCCTCAATTTACAGATGCTTCGTTTTTATTTTGGTTGGTTTTTTTTTTCCTCAGATCAGTTCACAGCTCTGGCAACTGGTTTTAAATTTTGCATTTTGAGTAAAAAATTGGGTTGGGTTAGTTCTCAAATAAAAACCCTTGACATAATGGAAAGGAGATTTTAAGATGGTTTAAGTATGGAGATGGTGAATATGTGCTGGTCTTTGTGCCTGTAACAGAGATAGCAAGATGGGGAAACTGATACTTGTAGAAAACTTGGAGCTTTCAACGGAGTGTAGAAATTGAAATTCTGGAGAATTCATGCATGTAAATAATCCAGCAAGAAAAAAAGCAAGATTACAAGAAATGCTGGATGTCTAATAATCTTTTAAAAATGTGTTCATGCAGGACCTCTCAGAGCTCTGGAGTGGTTGTGCTGAGGATTTGCTTTCATTTATCTTTTCACCTGTGCACTCTGCAAATGCATCAGACTTTGCAGATATGAGAAATGCTTGATGCCTTTTCTCCTTCCCCTGGAAGCCTTCAGCTGTCCTCACAGCTCAGCTTCTAACCCTACCTGTGATTCTAAAAAAAACCTGGAAAACAGCAAATTGTTCTACTATGTGAAAATATAAGGACATGGTGGTAACCAGCCACCACGGAAAAAAAAGTCTTATTTTCCACTCTAATTAGTACTTTCAGAAAGTAGTGGTAACAATACCCTCAGCTTTTTTTTTTTTTGACTTCTTGTTTTCCATTGGAGCAATAGAATTAATTTTTGAAAAATAAATATCATGGCTTATCTTGAGCAGGATTCTTCCTCAAGGGGAAAACCTTGCTGAGTTCATGAACTTCTTCCAACGGTAGGATTAAGATCTTGCTGGGCCAGATTTATCAAAGACGTTATTCCATTAGTGAAGATGAGAAACTGAGCAGCGTTTCAGCCCTGCTAAGTCTTTACAAGCTTCTGATTTGAATGCTTGCAGGAACAGGAATGTTGGCTAATGAAATGTGGGGAACATGTTAGTGCCTCTGCCAAGCAGCATCACTGTGCACGTCAGCTGGAAAAGAAATGCCAGATACTGGGATGAGTCTGGGAGTCTGCAAATAAATATTTGGGTTGGCCATGTCTTTAAAATGTGTTTCGATTGATTTTATTAAGGCTGGCATCCTTCCAGAGCTGCTGAACAAACACTTTGGGATCCGATCCTTCATCACGGAGATAAACGCCAAAAATCCCGATCGACTTCAAAGGGAGCAGAATTAAGATCTTAGTCCCCAAAAGACACAGTGTGATTTTTATCTCCTGAGCAGGAGGGTCACGTGGGAGGGTTTGTTTGACAGGCAGGAGCCAGGGCGTGCAGGGAGGTGGCAGTCGGGTGAGCGAGGCCTCGGTGTTCGGTCGCCGCTGGAGGCACGTGGCAGCCCGGCTGAGCCTGGCTTTGAGGATGCTGTCTCTCACTGGATGTGTTGTTTAAGCAGTCAGGATGTAACAGCTTGCACTTAGCAAGAAAACTCCTTCAGTGATCCAGTTGTCCAAGTTATTGCTTGCTTCAATCTGTTTTAATCTGATTCTCCAGCTGGAGTTGGTGACGTGGAACAATTAATGTCATACAGCAGTGGCGGGCTGAGGGATAAGCACAGCAAGGTTGGCAGAGAAGGAAATACCTTGGATTAGGGGTACAGAGTAGCTGGAGAAGTAAAATAACCTTTGATGTAGAATATTTTCGTGTCAAGGAAAAGCTGAAAAATTTGGGATGGCTGGAGCTCAGTCGTTTGCTGTGAGACTGTTCGACTACAGCTCAGCTCCATCCTCAGCTCCATCCCCATTTCCCGTTTTTCCTGGTGGGACTGGCGTTGGGTTCTGTTTGGGTTTTGTTCCTCCCAGTCCATTTCCCAGTGCCAGTCCCTCCCCAGCCGTGGCCATCCCTCCAGGGAGGGTTTGGGGCCGGGTTCAGCAGGGGACTGCAGAGGGTTGAGTGAGGCCTGAATGAGGGGCGTGAGCTCAGGGAGGGCTCGTTTGGTGGGCACTGCTGGATGATTCGATGGAAACTGTTCTGCTGTTGATAGCTGGATGCTTCTCCTATTCCAGGCAGCTTTTCATTCATCTTGGGACTCTTGGCTGTAACACATTTTCTGGAAAATTGTAGATAAAAAGCCTAAATATAGCTCTTTGTTAACTTCCGCCTTCCAAATTCTCCACATCTCCTCTCCCTGCCTGTGTCTCACTTTCTCTTCTGAGTCAATGATGGCAGCTATGCCCATTTATAATTCTCCAATYTAAACACAATTTTCTTGTATTATACCAAGCCAGGCACCAGGTTTTTTAAGTTGAYGTTTTTAAGCACTGATTGAGAAGATCATTATTTTTCCTTCTGTATGTTACTGTTCACTACTCAGTTCGTACATGGCTTCTGTAAGAAATGATCCGTTTAAGAGTCATGAATTGAAGAGAAAATTTTCACTAATTATCTCTATTATAAAACATTTAGGAGCAGCCCTAACTTTAGTAACAATAGCTAAGTCTCCCACACTCAATAACCTGCTTCTTTTCTTGCRTTTCAAAGTCAGAACATACAGACATTTGTGGGGAGAATGTGTGCAGCATCCCAAGACCCAGCTCAGAGGTAAAGGCTTCTCCTTTTGATGAGTGGCTTCTTTCTAGTTCAACAAATAAACAAAAACTAAAAAGTTTTCCTTTGAGCCAGAGCTGGGAATTTCATTCAGCTGTGGAGACAGCTGAGGTGCCTTGGGGCAAAATATGGGAAGAAACAGATGGCCATAAAAGGAGAAGCACTGGGGAATAAAATAATTGAAAATTCCAAGCAAGAGTTTATAAATAAAATCTGTGAAAGCTTACTGTACATAAACAAAAATCCAAGTTCTGAATCCTGCATGCCATGGAGTGTCTTAAAGGGATAACCCAGGTAACTCACTGGGTTTGCATTCACAAGCTTCTTYTGGGCTTTGTGCTCTGTGGAAAATGTTGCCGTGTTCCACAGGAATATGCACATCATGTAAATAAAAATGTATTATTGTAGATTGAAACTTACCTGCATTTGTCTGCAGGATGTTTTGACTGTGTTTGTCACAGGGTTTTCTGTTCATAAAAATTAATGACAGCGTGAGTCAAAGCATTCAAAAATTGAAACTGGCATTGCAGAGTTGTGAACTCCCTTTGAATTTCGCAAATTCCTCAGACACGTTCTCTGTGGACCTTAAAATGTCTGCAGTTATAAATATTTCTTCTTAGGTAGGGGAATCATTCTTCAGGATTCAATAAGTGACTGTTCAGACTTTCTGTTCTGGCTCTTGGTGAACACCTGTGTGCATCCAACCCAGGCCATTTGATGATTCTGTGATCTTAGTCATGATTTTAGTTATTGTATTTGAAAAGTCTTATTTGGGTGTAATTTGGACATTCCTGTGGGTCCCTTCCCACTCAGGATATTCCGTGATTCCTGAGTTCTGTGGTAAGCCACCACAGTCTGTTGGGGTTGTGTGTCTGTCTGTCCTTAAATCTAATTTATGTGCTGTCAAAGAGGTATTCTCCTCCTGAAACTGAACTTTTGTTCACTCATTCAGGGGGAAAAAAAAMCCCCTCCTTACCTTATATGTGTAGGTCAGCATAAAACATTGCATTTTGGCTTCCTCTCAAGAAATCCTCTTKATTTCCTCATTGGTTGTTTCTTTTCAGTGTCTCTGAACGAGGCAAACCCTGATTAGATGAGCACTGAGTGCATATCAAAGGCACAGAGCTGTTTCCAGGGACGTCTCTCCATTTTTATGTTGTAAGAATAATTAGAACAAGTTTGATTTGTAACTGCTGCCAGAGCAACTCTTCCCGTCTAGTCAACTTGGAGAAGGTTAAAAATACGGTGGGATGAGCCTGGGCTTCAGCCAGAGAGAAAAACTCTGTTCCTACTTGCCCAGCATGAAGTGCAGAGCTCTCCCCTGCCCCTCTTTTCCTTCCTCCCCCCCGTAGCCACGAGCACTCTGTCATGTTGACACTGGCACCGCAACTGTCTTGCTTTGAGTTTGAAAAAAGCACTTTTATCATTTCTAATATGCAGCCTCGGGCCAAAACAGACAAAGCAATTTGGAAGGACGAGGTTCAGCAGGAGGCTGGAATTCCCATTGTGCAGCCCTTTGGGAATAGGACTGTGGAGCAGGTTTTTTATCAGAGTCACAAGTGTTGCTCTGCCCTGCTTGGGCAGCTGAGCTCCACTGGGGTGGGGACGAGCTCGTGGCCACCAGTCCTTGGACACAGCAATGGTTTGTTGTGTTCTGGGTTGGTAGAGCTGTCAGGATTCACCCACGTCGTTTAATCTGATTCTTAAACTCCAAAAATCATGATATTCGCATCTATCACAATATTTCAGATTCACTTATTTTGTTTAATCTGGTTCTTAAACTCTAAAAATCATAATATTCCCATATATCACCATATTTCTCAAAGATGCTGGTCCAGATCATGGTTTGGACCTTTCCAGTGGAAAAGTTATTTCTTCAGGCAAATGTGCCCCCAGTACTGAAGGTGACTTCACTGATGCAGGGGATCTTTGTGTGCCACTGATATCTTTCCATCTCCAGCATTTTCTCTTTTATCAAGCCCCCTGTGGCACTGTCCCTACAGTTTTTGTCTCCAGTGTTTTACCCACGTTTTGCACAAAGGAATTTTTTAAATTCTACCACCTCTGTGTCYCTTATGCTGTCGGCCACCATGAGCTTTTCCATGTTCTGAGCTGTGCATTTTACTTTATTTCAGTCTCCTTTTGAACTCTCATCCCCAGTGCTGTCAGTGTTCTGACACCTTCCTTCTCCTGCAGGATGCTTCCAGCCTGCAGTGATTTGAGAACCCACTTACGAGGTTTTTCATCTCAGTTTCTATGAAACACTTCTAATAAATCTCCTTTAACTCCTTTTTCATAGAGCTGTCACCAATAATCAGACAACCTAAATATRTTTATCCTTCAGTCTCACTGCTGCATGATTTCACCAGTTTAGGTGCTGCCCTTTCTGGAGATGCTTCTAATTTCCTTTTTTTATGGATTGTAAATCAAAGTGACACCACCACTTTCTCCAAGTAACAAAAATTCCCTTCATTATTGTAATTGTGCCATGCTCTATAAGTCATGGAACACAACTGCATCACATTGTCCTGCTGGSCTGATGTCCTTTGAGTCCAGTTACAAACATGAAGAAATGCAGGAGTTGCCCCGTTCCCCGTGGTCTTTTAGTAACCCTTGACTCACTGCATAATTTTCCAGAAGTTTTTATGGCATTTTCATCTTTGCATGAACTTTTATAATTATAACAACTTGGGACTTGTTCTGCCTTTTGAATGATTTGTTGGGGTTTGACTTCTTTCTTCTTGTGAGCAGCAACGCCATAACTTCAAAAACAAATTCCCCCCAATGAAATAATGGGATGTGCCTGCCCAGCTTTGTACTTGGGCTCCATATGAATTTCATTTCTCCTTGGTGTGGGAAAAGTTCTACTCTAGAGATAAATCCTTTTTTGATTGGCTGCTCTAAATAAAGCAAACAGCAATTGTCTCTAAACGAATGGCACTGATGTTATCACTGCCCCAGATTAGAACTTGGAGACATTGATGGAGATAAATCATTTCTTTTATTGAACCTGATCTTTTAGGGTTTTTTGCCTGTGAAAAAATGAATCCCACTCAGTTGTTTCATGAGACATGAAGCCCAGACAGAGTTTTTTGTTCAGAAGGGATGAAGTTTAAAGTAAGTTTAAGCTATTGATTAAATGTATTTTTATATATTAATTAAGGAATTTGTGAAATACTTATAAAGTATTTGTGTCTGTGTCAYGTGCAAGGCTGAAAATTCTCCAGAATGCAAAATGAAGCTGAAGGAAAGAGTTTATATTTCCATATAAATATAAAAAATCCAACAGAATCAGTCCACCTTTGGGTCATAGAGACAGAGAGCTCCAAACCCAGTAAGATTTGTTTGCTAATTTATATATTATTTATCGTTTGGTTTAATATTTTGCTGCTTGTGTGTCACCAGCTGTGTGGCCAGCCTGGCTGAGGGTGTCCATTGAGGGAGGATTCTTGGGTGGAAAAAAAGGGGTGGAAAACGAGCGTTGGAGAGCTGACTGAGCTGTGTGGAAGGAGCCCGTGCAGATGTGCGGTGAGATCCTTCCTTCCCCTGAGCAGACATGACTAAACAGACTTTGTCTGCTCCCAACAATTAAGGAGTTTGCCAGGGCCCCGTGCAAGTTCCAGCTTGTTCCCAACTGGGAGAGGAGTTTTTCGGTTTGTGCACAAACGTTTTAGGTGTTCGTGGTCTCTTCACTTCGGGGTTTRCTCAGGAACTTTAACTTTTCAAGCAACACCTTAGTCTGCGCTGCCAGCCTTTGGATTTTTGAATTCTCTGGAAGCAGTGCTTTGTGTAGCCCCAAAAGCAGGCCTTGCTTTGTGTGAGAACAAAGTCAGAAAATCCAGTGGTGTTTGTTCATGACCACAGCAGCTTTCCTGTCGTCATGACTCACAGRAGGACCCTGAGAATCTCTGCTCAGATTTTGCTTTAACGTGGAGACTCCTGAGTGTGAGTGAGTTCAGAGTGATATCCCCAGGATGCAGACCGAGGCCTGACATAGTGTCAGGGGCAGCTTTTGCCTAATTAGTAAGAGAAGGAGCAGGGAAATCACTAATTACAGCTCAGACAGGAATAAATGAGGTTTTTCATGCTGGATAGGGTGATCACCTGGCTGTTGGCCCAGGGAGAGGTGGTTCTAGGTGGGTTACAGGACTCCACTGCCACTGTAGGTGTGGTTTGCTTGTGTAAAATAAATCCCACTCGGTTGTTTAACAAGACATGAAGCCTAGACATAGTTTTTGTTCAGAAGGGATGAAGTTTAAGTTTAAACTATTGATTAAGTGTATTTTTATCTATTAATGAAGAATTTGGGAGCAATCCCTGCTGTGCTGGCAGCAGTTGGGGAATCATTCACCTGCTGAGGGAGGCTCACAGGCTGGACACACCCAGGGCTTTCTGAYAAGGGCTTCGTGCTCTCTTTTCCCTCCTTCTCTCTGGTAATTGGAGAAGTTTTCTGAAGCGAGTCTGACGTCTTTGACTGCTCTTCAAAGGAACCATCCCCGAAAATGCAGCGTGCAGATCCAAACCTGAGATAGGATTGGTAATGGCTGGATGGTTTTTAGCCCCTCAGTATTGCTGGTTAACGTTATRGAGCTTTTGTTATTGTTGTTGAGGTTTTCACGGGGCTGCACAAAAGAATACAAAAGTTTCCATGAGCAATTCCTTCCTTCCATCACCAACCTCACTCTGAACAATGTTTCAGTATCAGACCAGCAGGAAATGAGCACATCCCACCAGGACAGCTTCACTTGGTCCTTCAGGAACCTTTTGAGCTAGAAAACAGTTCCTTGACTTTCAAAGCAAGAATTATAAAGCATGGTTTTGTACTAATTATAGATTATTTATTTATGTAAATAATTAGGCAGTCTTTGGTTAAATATTTAAATTTGCTGTGTAGGTTTTTCAGCTGGAAATGGAGCTTCACTGCAGTGCATGCTGAGCAGCACATGAAAAACAAAGCCACCCTTCTGTCCCATGGCAATCCCCCCTCTGCCACCAAGAAATAAGCCTTAAAATAAAAAAGATTCAGTCAAGATGCTAAACCTATTGGAGGATTAAATTGTTCATGAAAAATGTGACTAATTCATCTGAGTAACATCATCATGTCAGTACAGCTTAATTTGTTTAATAACCGAAGTTATTAAGTTGAGAGTTTGTCTTAGAGAAGGAAGAAATTGCTTTTTAAAAGGAGGTTATTCATTGAAGTGAATGATTTGTGACCAGGAAGGTTCTTAAAGCTTGCCTTATCTAAAGAGTGCACTGATGGAGCTCTGATTTGTAAAAATCACCCCTGTAAACAAATTTATTCTCTCCATTATAACTGTGTGTGCCTGGAATAATTTATCAAGGTTGCCTGTGCCGGGTTTTGGGGACTACAAAGTTTTATCTGTGGAAGAAACAGCTCAGGACTTTAAAGATAAAGGAAAACTTTGCTTAATCTACAAAGAAAGTAAACTATATTAAATGTTGTGCAGAGGGGCAGAGAAGAATGTCTCTAATTCAGATTTAGCTCATTAGAAAATCTCTTCTGCTACCCATAATAAAGAATAACATGGGGTAAAACAGTCATCCCYGATGTGGAGGAAATCAAAGCCTCAGGTCTGAGTAGCAATATAAAAATTTTATACATTTATGAGGACAAAGAACTCCTTCAGTAAAATAATGATGCTTTTATTTATCACACCAGAAGAGAAATATCAGAGGTACATAACAGCTCTTAAATAAATTTTGTGCTAAAAATGCACAAAATTTTGTGCACTTGATAGGTTAATGCAGGAGAGGGGGTCTGAAAATACAAAATTCACTTTTCTGAGCTCCCAGTGAGGATGTCTGGGTGGAATACTGCTCCTGGGAAATGGTACTTTGTGTTACATGTCTTCTGGGGGGTTGTTTGAGTTGGGGTTTTTTTGAAGTCTCTGCATTACACAATAGTTGGATGCAGCACTGGCATTTTGCAAGAATGTTCCATTGGGGCAAAAAAAGGGAATGAAATTTGGTGTGGAATCAGGCTGAGAATGAGGTGATTCCACGTGGAGCTGAAGTTGGGATGCAGCTCATCCCTGGCAGTGTCCAAGGCCAGGCCGGACACTGGGGCTTGGAGCAGCCTGGGACAGGGGAAGGTGTCCCTGCCATGGCAGGGGTGGCACTGGAGGGGCTTTAAGGTCCCTTCCAACCCAAACCAGTCTGGGATTCTGTGATTCCAGAAGCGTAATACGATTTTAAATGTTTATAAATGAGTACAAACCTGGGTTTGAACATATTTTTTTATATATGGCGATGAATTTTATGGGAAATCCATTGAACAGCCCAGGTCTGCGTTCCCATTTTGAAACCATACTCCATTTGCTGCCTGCAGTCCAACTTTTAAAAGCAGCTTCTCACTCTGTCGCTCTCAGCTGGACTCACGCGTTCTTTGTGATCCCATAAGCTCATGGAACTGCAATCACAGAACAGGCCCAAAGATCAAAGCCACCCCAGCTGGGGGGAGAAGGGAATCCTGAGCCAAAACAAGCTGCTGGGCTTGTGAGCAACTGGGAGCCTCTGCTGGAGCACATCTGTGCCATCCCCGGCGCTCCCGAGCTCCGTGGGGTGCTCGTGTTCCTGGGATCCATGGAAGGGCTGCAGCAGGGCTTTGCTAAGCCTGACTGGGCTAAATAGACCTGGAATTAGGGGATTGCTTTGTGCCAGCTGGATCAGACTGCAGGGGCTGTGTCACTCTGCTTTTTCAAAGCACCGGGGCACAGCCGAGGAAGGGCAGCGGGGTGGGTTTGGTTTGGGATCGCTGAACAATTTGCTGCCCTCAGAGAAGGCAGTTGGTTGGTGTGGTCGTGGCTTCGTCCAACAGGCTTTGGAATAAGGTTTACCCACCATCAGGAGCTTGGGAAAACATTGCTTTGTTCCTGGGAATGAAAAATCAACAGCAGAGCAAGTGGGCGCCCACTTTGTTGCAGCAGGTCCAGCAGACAAAGAATTGGGAATTAAATAAGGAGATTTGATAGCTGGGACACAGCTACTTGCAGGCAGTCTGTTAGTCCAGCAGATGTTGAAATCCTGTGGTCAGAAAATCAAAAGCAGTTTTGAAAGGGCTTGCAGAATCCAGAGTCCTGCAAGACCCTCCGGGCCCAAAATCTCTGCACGGCCTCATCAAAATTCTTGTTTGTTCAGTCGTGTCTGTATTAATTGAAGTGTTAGAGGAATAAATCTGAGTTGGACACGTTTTTAGCTGGATCTGGGTTGGACATATGGTTTTAAATCAGTTCATAAGTTTTTGAGTGAAGTGGAGGCYGCCTCTGTTATTTATTGTGAATTTATTGCATGGGCCTAGCAAATGTTCCCAGAGCCAGGCAAGGTGCTTGCAGGATCTCTCACTGCTGAGCACCTTCTGCTTTTTCACGTTGTTCTGTCCTTTTGAAACAAAACCAAACCAGAGCCCCGATCTGCCTTTTCTGTTTCTAGAGCATCACTGTCACTACCTTACCTTTAATAACTGATTTTTTCCTAGTTGTGCTTCTATACCAGCACTCGCAATTTTCTGGGTAATATTTATTTTTTTGTCCTATTTGATGAACCTGATGGGAAAAGTGCCAGGGTTAATCGTGAGGGGAACTGGCATGGAAGATTTTAATACAAATGTATTTATCTTCCCTAAGTTTCTGAACTATATAACATGAAATAAATCTGATAATCCAGTATCCTTTGAGCACTTAACACTGCAAACCACGTTCTTTTACTCACTCAATTTATATCTTCAGAAATTATTTTCGTTTCCAACTATGTGAAGAGCATTCCTTCTGGAAAAGAGGAGAGAGGACAAAGTTTTCCCTAACTTCTTGCTGCCTCCTCCACAAGATAGAAATGTTGTGTATACACCACACTTATCTCCATGGAAGCAATGATGAGATTAGTGAGGTCACTGGATAAATCAAAGTTTTAATGAATTAATATTTTGATTGCATTTCAAGTTCTCTGTTACTTATGTGTTACAGACAGTGCATGAGAGGCAGTCTGGTTACACTAAAGACGTGCACAGAACTCACATGTAAGATGACATAACTGCACGTGGGACATGTGTTAATTTTTTCTGCCAAATGTTCTTTTCTGATCATGGGAATTGAGCTGAAAAGGATCCCTGTTGTTGGGTTTGGAATTATTTAGAATAATGCATATTTTGTAGTGTTTGCCAGCTGCACTTTGTGAGGATGGAGTGTGGTTGATCAAACACAAAAACGCTGTAGGATTGAAACTGGGCTCCTAWCTGGGTTAGGTGACCTTCCAACAACACTTTTATTGTTGTTATTTTATGGGAATCTCTGTCTCATCTGAAGGTGATCTGTGCTCTTTAATCAGTCAGTAAAGCCTCAAGGATTTCTATGGATCTTTTTTCCCCTTATAGAATTGGGGAATTTTTTGAAAAGAAGGGGAAGATTTTCCCAGTTCTCAGGAGCTGTGTCCCTTCATGATAAGATTTGCAAAAGTCAATCTAAGTTCCTTCTCCCACCCAAAATCTCTGATTCCATGAAGAGCGGTGGGGTTGATCCTCCCCACAGCAATGTGTGCTCTATCTGTGTGTGTGCTCCATTCCAGCCAGCTGGAATTTCTTCGGAATAAATGAGGATTATCAGGGGTTTAGGTGAACAGAACTGTAGAATTCAGCATCTGTAAGCTGTTGGAAAGACTGGATGAGTGTGCTGGTCCTGCCAGGAGGGTGTTGCTCTGTCAGGGGCTGTAAAGAAGCACTGTGAGGGTGGTGATGATGATGATGATGATGATGATGATGGAAGACATTTATGGATATGTGGTAGGTATGGGCTAATTTAACAAAGATGTTTCAAGGGGTGATTTAATCTCATATGTGGATGTCAAAACATTGGAGCAGGGTTCTTGGAGAGGCTGTGAAATCTCAGAAGTCTTTAAAACTCAGCTGRACAAACCATTCTGTAATTCCGTGGTGATTCTGTGGCCAGGAGCCTCAACACCCTGATGGAGCTGGCCCTGCTTTGGGTGAAGGGATGGACAAAATGACTTCCAGAGGGATCTCTGGAGCTCAGTGGTGCTGTGCCCCTGTGGTAGAGCACTGAGTGTCCCTTAAGYCCCATCTTTTAGAATCCTTGATTGTTCCTGGATTGTTCATTCCTGCAGCTCAGGTGTGGAGGAACTGCCAGCTTTGATTGTTATGACCTGAAAGCTCATTTAGAGGCCTTTGACAGCAGCTCGGCATCACCTGGGAGGTAAAAAGGTGCAGTGGGACACGGGAAATTATGGATTTACAGCAAAACCAAATCTGGGCAGTTGGAGTGGCACAGACTCAGGTATAGAAATGGTTTAATTATTCTGAGATCCATTTATGTATCCAGTCCACATTCCCTGTTCAAGGCTTGAAAGGAAATTTGCTTTTATATCTGGCTTATCGATTTTTTGCAGGATTTATAAATGTGATGAGTATAAACTTACAGTTTTATTTTTAATGYAAAACCTGGGCACATCAAAGGGGGAAGATGATAGAAGGATTCAAAGATACACTTTTATATACTACAATGTTTTATTTTCATTTCAGTCAAAGGCTTTATATCAGATCTAACCATTCCTATGACAGAATTTACATTAATTGTGTCTTCCTTCAAACACACATTCTCCTTGGATAGCTGCCTCTTGGTAGAAGCAAAATGAAGTTGAAAATCCCACACAAAACAGAATAATGGCAATCATCAAACGTGCTGGGGGGGTGTGTTTATTTATTTTCACACTTGTTTGCAGTTTTTAAGAGCCTGAAGAAAAGGCTGAGTAGTAGAAAGTCTCCTCTTAGATGCAGTCATTGCAACAGCTCCAGTGCTCTGCCCTGAAAAATGCCCTTTTCAGCTCAAAGCACTTCTAGACAGGAGAGAAACTGGGTTTGTGTTTGCTGCTTCGGTGCTTTGGGAGTTTTTTTTCCCCTCATAAAACAAGGAACAATGGAAGGAAATYTGTCTGAGGCATTTTTATACCAGAAAAACCCTGGTGTGCATTTTTTGTTTGTTTCTTTTTTTGTATTGTTTCATTAATGGTTAGTCGTGACCAAAAAAAATCCTTTTTGTGAATGTTTTCATATCATTTTCTGATGAATACCTGGGAAAAGTGCTATAAACCCAGGGGGAATAATTACTGCTTGGTGCTACTGTTTGTATATCTGCTTGGAGCTGGAGATACTAAAAAGACTTTCTAGGTAAAAGTTTATTTGTAAACAAATACCTTCTGTGCTGTCTACTTGCCTTTCTCTGTTTTGGTCTTAAAAATAGCTTTCAAAGCCCTTCAGATACCAGTTCTAYAAGATATTTAGGCTTTAAGGTGCCTTCCAACCCAAACCATTCTGTGCTTCTAGGTATTGTACATCTATTTTAAAAATGTCATACAGGAGGAACTTGTGGAAGAGTTGCTGCTTGCTGAGATTAAAACGAGAATGCCCCATCACCCTGACCTTTCAGGCTGTGGCTGTGGGCTGAAAATACAGAATTTTGGAAAGGCTCTAAGGGTAAAACAAGCAGCAGTCAGGGCCACCAGCATTGAGAGGAAAAAAAAAAAGGTACAAGATCAATGGATTTGATTTTGCTGCAAGAAAGTAAAGGGAAGGCTGTGGAGCAGACACAGAAAACCAGAATTTGTGGAGGTACAAGGGATGCCAGGGATTTGTCAGCCAGGTCAGCTCGCTGGCACAGGGCACTGTGTGCAAGGATCTGGAGGAATTACCCACCCTTGTCTCCACCTGCTGCTTAAATAAAGCAGCTTGAAAGAAATGCAGGCTTTATAAGCCTTGGATTTGATTTTTTTTTTTTTTTTTAGGGTCATTTCTGTAGGTTTAAGTTTGTAATTTGTGTGTCAGCTGAAGTAGGAAATATCTGATATTTAATTATTCAGATTCTGGCCAGAGCTGARCCTGGGCATAGTTTAATTAGAGGAAGTTAGAAGGTAGTTTTGAAAAAAAAAAAAAAATTGGGAGAATTACTGTAGGATTGGGAGAATTACTGAGGTCCTGCAGTGGGAGCACAAGTGGATCCTTTTGGAGTGCATTCCCTTGGATCTTGGAATGCTCTGAGCAAAGCAAGATCTGCCCTTAGCRCAGAGCACGGCTCCTGTCGGGCGTTCACCTGGGGCTTTCTTTCCTGTGGGAAAGGGGGATGGGAGGGAATTGTTGAGTATGGAAAAGGCTTGGAGTGTGCCTGGTTTGAGGGAGATGAAGGGAAGTGCTCACTGTGCAGAGGGAGCTGAGATGAAAGGAGGGTGCTGAACTTTGTAATTATCCCCCTCGGTCTGTACCGTAAAGGCTGCAAAAGCTGCAGGCTGGAACTTGCAGGTATTTAATGAATTTCAAGGTGCAGTTTCATTTTTGTTGCTGTTGCTGAGACGCAGCCAGGGATGGAACAGGTCCCACAGGTGTGTTCGTGCAGCTCTGGTCACTTCCAGCACGTTTAGCCACATACCCACACACGTGGGGATGTTTAGCCAGATATCCACACTGTAAAGTGATTTAGGCTGCCCAAAATTCTGGTGTGCTGTCTCTGTGCTAGAGCACAGAACAAGGACATGACTAACCTCATACCCATCAAAAAACTCACATTTTACTGCTGTAAAATAGCAAAAGGTTGTTTGAATGTGTTCTTTTTTCATTAAAAACCCTGCTTGTTTCTAAATCATGGACTAAGATTTGACAATTGCTCTGGGAAGCCGTGTTCTCGTGTGATCCTCAGCTGTGCTGTTAGATTGATGGCACATTTCATTTCCAGCCTTTAGAATTCTACTCTTTACTCCTCACCATGTGTGAAGCATTTACAACACACTAAATCCTGTGGTTTGCATAAAAAATCTACTCCAGGTCCTCCTGAGCAGAGTGTTTTGGGCCAYGTGGCTGTAAATTCATCTCAGTTGTGTGCAGAAAACAACGTGTGGGGGTTGTTGGCTTGTTTGTTTGGCAGTTTGGAGGCAAGAAACTTCTCAGAATCCCCTCAAGGTACATTTCTATTCTTGCAAGTTTATTTATAAGATAAACAGTCGTTATCTGTTTGAATCACAGATGTTCATTTGAAGATGCAAAGCCACTGCCTGGGTAGGTGAGCACCGATTTTGGAGCTGGTGTTGTGGAGGTTCAGTTTGCAGGTACCAGGTGTTGCTGTGGTGGGGAGGAAATGGAAAAACTCTCTGTTCCATTGGATTTATTGAATGTGCAATCTGGAGCTGTGGAAAATCAATCAGTGGGAATTTGTGGGCTTCCTCCCCCCCCCACCCCCCCCATTCATCCTATTATTTACAAAAATAATAGTTGGACTTGCAAGAAAACAAGTATGGGAATCCTCCTCTCCTCCTGAATAGCCATCATTTGCATGTGAAATTTAAGAATCTCTCCAAAGAAGTTTGAATATAAAAGCAGGTATTTGAAGGAACAGGTGCATTCAGATAATCTGCCCAGATTTGTGCAGGCTGGGGTGGGGTTGACAGCTGCTTCATTATCTCCCCACTTTATGASTTCTCCTGTCGTTGCCTGTAGCTGTGTTTGGGTTTGCCTCACCCAGRTGCGCTGCAGGACAGAGGAGAAGTGAAAAAATCCAAATTCACAGCTTGCTTTGGATATCAGACTCTTTTGACAGTCATTTTACACACTGTCTTTGTAGGCTTTCTGTATTTTGTTATTGCCTCTGTTAAAARGTTCACTCTTGGAAGTAACCTCCAGAGTTTGCGTAGTCATCATCTATTAAAGTTTAAATGTCTTTTTTTGAAAACATSTATTGCTGTTAAGTCAGGAGCCTGTGATAATGTAGCTGTCAGTATTTCACACAGCTTCCTTTGCAGAGTCCCTGGAGCTTGTTTTCTTTGAGGTAATTTGCAATTGTTAACTTCTGTATTGAATTTTCCCCTTTTGTTTCGTGTTTTCCCCTTCCCTCTGCATGTACTTCGTTAAGATACCACTACTTTGTTCTTTATAAACCTTTGTAAATTGGACACAAAATGCTGTGCTGGGATTTTGGAAGTGGCCAAGGCCAGGTTGGATTTGGGTTGGAGCAACCTGGGATAGTGGAAGGTGTCCCTGCCCATGGAAGGGGTTTGGAATAAAATGAGCTTTAAATCTATTCTGTGGTTTAATGGTTCTGACTGCTCTGAGACTGCATAAAACTCTCTGTTCTCCTGGAGGGAAAATACTTTTCAAACATTTAAAAATCATCCTTCTCAGTCCAGGACGTTTGAGCATTGGTTAAATAGCTGGCAACCTGATTTTCAGTATTTTTGTGAATATTTTTTGTTAAAAGCCTCCTTTTCGTTACAAGCTCCTAGAAAAGAGCTGCTTTTAGATAGGAGAGAATTTCCTTGTCAGGGCTGCAGTCTGTGGGCTTTGTTTTCAGAATCTGGGCTGGGGGGGCTGTCTGAACTTGGGATTTCTGCTTTTCTCTGGCTCGAATCATACCATAAACTCTATTTAAAGATTTTGTTTTTTGTATTTATTTTCCACATCCTTGACCCTGACTGGCGAGCTGGACATTTGTGTTTGCCTTGGCAAGCTCCATGCTGCTCATCTAGGGCAGGATGAAAACTCTTTTTTCCTTTTGTAAACAAACCGTTCCTTCAGCATTTTCCATAAGGATTTACACCACCATTTTGTGACGCTTCTAGGAATGGAGCAAATCTTGCCATTCAATGTTTTCCTTTTASACAGCTCATGGCACTGCAGAGAAATGTTTGATTTTGTGTGTTTCCCTGGGTTGGATTCGAAGAGCTTTTTTCAGAACGTTTTTAAATTCCAGAAATAGTCCATTTTTTCCTGCCGGGGTTTATTAAAGCTATAGGTCAATAGGCATTGTTGCCTGGCTAGAGAAGGGGTTATTTGTATTTTTTATTTGTCTACCCAGCGCAGTGAGAACAGTGCCCCATTGTCCCAGGCACGGTGTGCATGTAAAACACTGCTTTGTGCCCCAAAGAATTTACAGCCCAAATAACTGTTCGTGCTCTGCTGCGAGGGGGGAGCTGATAGATTTTAGTGGTCAGGATGTAAAATGAGAGAATAACTCAGCTGGCCACTTCATGCCAACACACGAGTTGTGTTTTGGAACAGAGGAACTGAATTTCATTTCCCCAGGGACACAGAAGTGCTGCAGCTCCTTCGCTCAGGTCGTGGCCAGCGAGGGATTTCTGGGGGCTGTGTGCTCTGGAAATGGCATTTTGGTGCTTGTCATCCAAACCACTTGTCAAGTGCCATCTGCAACACTCCACAAGCGTTGCAGATAATTTGGGCAAGTTTGAAACGCTCCCACTCAGAGACGCAGTTTTATGTATTATAAACTTGGGGTTATGATGTTCTTAAATCCAGCTGAAAGCTGTACCCGTGTTAGTCCTGAGCTTAAGCCCTGCCAGGTGGAAAGAGGGTATTTGCCATGAGCTAAACCTCTACAATATCAGAAAAATTGTTTTAGGAGCACCTCTGTTTCTCTGGAAGAAAAAGCATGGAGGATATCGAGAATATGCTCTCCCCCCACAAACAGCTCTGCAAATCCCTGGTCTGAATTCCTACCACTCCACCTCAGTGTTTTCACAAGGACACCTTGAAATTCTGTGAAAATATTCACTTTTTCCCCACTCTATAACCACTTACTGGCCAAGGGCAAGTCAGAAAGTAGAAGTACAATTGTGTTGTACTGCAGGAAAAAATGGTGTCGTTTTATTTCTTTTTTAAGCACTAGAAAAGTACAAATTTCCATATAACCTCTTGTCCTTAAGCTGCTGTTTATGAGATCCAATATTTGAGTGTAAAGTGACCAATTAGTTCTTCATGAATGTCTAGAATAATTTTTCTGCAGTTTAGTAAAATAAGCTGTTTATTAGCAGTTATTACTCACATGAAGTGTGTGCCAGTGAGTCAGCAAACCAACCCAGAATGTCTGGGGTTTGATCYGAGCCTTACTGTAAATGATAATAAATAGCAAATAGCCAAAGTGACAAATGCTGAAAAGTAGATGTTAAAAATACCCCCAGGATGACAAATAATTATTGGTGTGTAGGTTGTTAACAGAGGAGAAAAACACCGAATTTTCTGTAAAGCTCCATTGGTGCTAGTCAACAGTTCATAAAATGCTATTTAYTATTCCTTTTAAACAGCAATGTGAATTTACAGGAGTGTATTAAGAGCATATTTCAACTCCACAAAGTAAAATTCCTTTATTTGTTGCAGATCTGGGACATGAGTGACGATGAAACAGTTTGAAATCAGGTGGCTGAGGAGGAGGAGGAGGATGCCCTGCTCTGCACTGCAGCCCTGCCTTTTATCTCTGCTTGGACAAGTTAATGATTGCTTACCCCTCCTGACTGCTGGAAAGACAAACAAACAGAACCCACGTTTTGCCATGAATAACTTCACTTTCAAAGCAGTCTCTTATGGACACAACTCACCATGTTTTCATTTTTATTGTGTCAATAACTGGAGCGATGTGCTTATGTTTAAACCTGTTCTCTTTCTTTTGGGTTTTGGGGGTTTTTTTTAAGTTTCTAAATATGGCTTACATATAAAATATGCTGCTTAAGTAAATTTGGGTGGTTTGTTTGTGCCAGGTTTTATTTTGCTTGTCAATGGCCATGTCCAAGCAGCATTTCTGAATGTCTTTGTTCATCTCTCTCAGATTTGGGGCACTTTAGTTGGAATTTGTTAAGATTGAGCATTTTCTGCTCTTGGGAGTTAAATTTCACGTGTAAAGGTGGGCAGGAGTGGGTAAGGACCTAAACCTGCTGCCTCCACCACATGAATTTAGGGTGCAGTTGTTCTGGATGTGTCTGTCCATGGAATTGTTATTCCCTGTAAAGATCTCATCCTTTCATGCCATGGAAACAAAGTGGTTTGACTGATTTTTGCCCAGGAAAGACCAAAATGYGTTTGTATCATGGTTAGGCTCCCCTGAAGGCTCTGTTAGCACGGTTAAAAACTGCTTCAGGGGGTGGTGGGTCATTGATTCAGTCAAAACTTGTAGGGAAATGCTTCACTGAAATGAGAAATTTGTTCTCTGACTTTGCTGGGTTTGGGTGTGGTCATGCAGAACCTTGCAGGTGTTCAAAAAGAGCAATTCTCTTTTCCTTTTTGGTTCATTTGAGTTTTTTGAGTGGCTTCAGAGATTATGGCTGAGCACAAACAGGGGTTTCAGAATCCTTGAGTTTAAAAAATAGCTTGAGGGAAAAGGAGTTTTAAAATATCAAAGTACATTACAGCAAAATTGAAAGTGAATCTGTTGGTCTTAACTTGGAGTAGGTTTTAGAAGGGAATTTGAAATTCCTTCCATAGCTTTATATTGTGGGGTTTATGAGCTAACTCACTTAGAAAAAATGCAAATCACTTTATCTGCCAAGCAGCCTCTGCTTCCCAGATATATTGTGAAAATGAGTTGGTCAATCCAATTATTTTAGTTCCTTCCTTAACATAATCTCAGAATATTTTTTTTGTAGAGAATTTCCCAGCTTCTCTCTTATGCCACATCAGAAGTTCAGTCAGGTCAAGGATATCTGCAACTCCCATATTCTGCTCAGAAAAGAAGATTTATTGAAACATGCTGAGGTGTGCACCAAATGTCTAAAATAGCCATTATTGTCTAAAATAGCCATTATTGTATAGCCATTACTTCTATTTATTTATTATCACAGTCATTGTATTTACATGATTTCTTACGTAGGGGAATGTCTAGCTTAGGTAACTTTGGTGTAATATAAAATATATATGAATTCAATATATTTTGGAAATCAGAGCTGGTAATCAGAGCAAGTCATCTTTTGGTGGCCAGGCACTGAGCACTGAGATTGACAGCCTGCAATGTTCATTTTTAAAGCAGTTAAAGTACGTGATGACTTTGGAGCCATGTTTGTAGCCATGCCACAGTCCAGCTGGAGCCATGGGTCGGTGCCAGGGCAGTTTAAAGGGAATAATCTGCTTTTTTTATCTTTGGGAGTTGCTGACCGTGGAGTGTGAGTGGCTCTGCAGTTTGGGGTTATCTGCAACTTGAAAGCTGCACATCTTTCTGAACCTGGTAAACATTAATAATTGTTTTAAGTACCTGAAACTCCGCTCAGCCTGGTAAAGCTCCCTCRTAGCTTTGCTTGGGAAGTGTCTGTGCAGGAGAAGAGGAGGCAGAAAGGTTCAGAGCTCAGGGTTAATGCAGTGTTTCCTCACCTCTCATTCCAGTGCCATCCAGCTCTCCCAGGCTGGGCTGTTTCCTGTCCATGTGCTTCCCAGATGTCCCTGATGTGCAGAAACACTTCACTCTGGCTTGGAATAACTTCCCTTGTCTGACTAGAACGTTGTTTTCTTTCTCCCTGCGGACCAGAATTGTTCTCCTTTTGCATTTACTCAATTTCTGGGCATTTACTGAGTGAGAAATCCCGAGAATCCATTCCCGTGAATGAATGACTGTACATTCAGATACCAACAGCAGATAAACACCTTCATTTGCTGCCTTGTGTGCACTTAATGCAGGATTTCTGCGCAGTCCCCAGCTCCAGTTTTTGCTGTTTAATGGGACAAGCTAAACTTTCCCTTTCTCCATGGAGGAGGTGGGATTTTMATGATTTTAATTTGTGCTGCCAGGAGCTCTTCCACCATGGCACCAGTGAAGAACCTGAACTTTCACTGGAGAACCCAGCCAGGGCTTTTCAGGTGTGAACCAAATCTGTTGGGAAGAGGGAATGAGCGGCYTCAGAGGATCCTGCTCATATTCCTAAACTGTCTAATAGAAATATCCTGGCACTGTATGGCAGCCTGCAGCTGTGGCACCCACAGGCCTCACCTGGGGACATTTAATACTGTTAGAAGATCTCAGTGGAGAGCTCTGACACCACTTTTGTACTTGAGCATTAAAGAAACTCAAGGAATGACAGCTTCTGTTGTGATTTCACACTTCTACCAGCTGGGATTTTGCGTCAGTCTCACCCCTGCAGTGTGTTCTGCTGGCTGAGGTTCAGAATTTGGTACGTGAACGTAGCACATCCATCAGAGTGAGGAATTTGAGATTCTGTAGGAGTTTTCTTCCTTGGAGCCCTGAGCTGCTCTCATCCTTGCTGCCACAGCGTGCTGTGTCCTGCTCTGTCCCTGGGGAATGGATTTCCCTCAGGGACACCCGTGAACTGTCCTGGTGCCATCACAGCCGTGGCCAGAAACCCTTCCCAAAGTGGGTGTTTTGAGTCTGAAGCCTTCAGCACTGGGCTCTGGAAGGGAGAAAGGCACAAATGTGAAAACCACACTTAGATCCATGGAGGAAGATTCATGGTGGCCCAGACAGGTTGATTGAGAAGGTCATCGGGGTGGAAGCACAGGAGTTCTATGCCCAGGAAGCTGATGGCTCCCAAGAACTAAAGAGATTCTGCTCCAGTAGAAGTCAGCAGCACTGGAGTTGTTTTGGCACAACAAAGGAAACTGCAGTGACTGCTCCAGGCCTTAAAATCATTGAGCTTGAGCTTGGAAAAATGCTTTCCCTTCCCTATGTTCTGCATGGCGTTGGTATTGTGTCCTCAGAGAAGCCCAGTGAGGTAAACTAAAATTCYCATTTTGTCATCTTTGATGTTCTTATCACACTTTGTGCGTGTCCCTGCCCATGGCAGGGCGTGGCACCAGATCATCTTAAAGSTCCTTTCCAACCCCTTAGCATTCTATGACTCTGATCTTGTTTCTTTGTATAAATTCTGGCCGCTCACCTTAAATAGATGCAACAGAAGTATTTGCAAAACTGAGGGATTCTGCCATCTATGAGCACTTTATTTTAATTTCTCACTTGTGCTGTTATTTAGAAACCTCACTGAAATGGGTTCTATATCTGAGCTTTGCTCTGTGCAATCAAATGATAGCACGTGTTTCCCTCTTACTGAACAAATTGTTCCTAAATATCTGTTAACTTGCATAACTGGGATTGCTGGTGGAATCAGAGAAGCATTTGGTTGGAAAAGACCCTTTAGATCACCAAGTCCAAGAGTTATCCCAGCCCTTCCAAGCTCACCACTGCTGCTCCATCCTCACACTGCTCTGGGACTGTGCTGGGCATGGTGAACTCACCCAGCTCCCAACTTCCCRTTGAGTTTCTTCCCCTTTTTCAAGCCAGCCCACAAAACCAGTGTGATTCTGAGATGTGTTTTGGGAACAGACTTTGCTGTGCAGGATTCTCGTGGAGGCCAGGGCTGGGTGAGGTCCCTGAGCTGATGGTGATGAAGGACACTGTGCTTCTCACAGAATCCTCKGGAGCTGGGACAGAATCCATGAGGATGTTTTTATATAGTTCCCCTTCAAGTACAACCAAATTTTAGGAGTTCCAGGAGAATCGTAGCTCTCCATTCTTACGGGAATAGGAAGGATTGCTCACATTCTTGCAGAAGTAAATACATTTCAAGCTGGCACACACCCAGCCTGTCTGCTCCTTCCACRTGCYCCAGGCCATTCCATGTGCCCCTGGCTCAGGGATTGCTGCTCTGTGACTTTGCATTCAGAGTGCACACAGGAAGAAGAGAGCAKGAGCAGCTCAGTGCTGGGACTTTACAGTCAAATTTTTAATTTCTTTTTTAAATAATAACGCAAGGCTTTCCTTAGAAACAAATGAGCATTTATACTCCAAAGAGAGCCATTAAAGAAATATTTGCAACATGGGAAATTTTAGCTGACTTCATAAGAAACAGAGTCTGGAAGATGTCTCCAGCCTGTTACCATTTGGCTTCATTAATTCCTTTTTTTCTTTTTTTTTAAATTTCATTTTCAGTGCAGCTGATGTGCTCGTGCATATCCTGCCAGAATGAAACTTTCCTTCCAGAGGCTGTTGTGCACCTTTGCTCTTCCAGAGCACCTGGATTAACTGTTTTAAAAGCCAGAAATACTACACTAGGAGGACTTTGGACTGTGCCAGGGTRTAAATTCCTAACCTATGAAAACCCTGCCTACCTGTCCCATTTCCAGCTCTCCTTCCCTTGCAGCTGCCTGGGCCTTCTCCAGAGCCTGACAGTGCTTCAAAACACCGCACAGGTAATGCTTTAGGTTTGAAATTCATCTAGGCTTGCCCTCTCTGTTCCCACTTCAGCTTTCCAGTACAATCATTTCTGGAAAGTTCATTTTCTTACCTGCGCAACACTTGGCAGGTTTGGAATTAAAAACCCCTAGCAGTTTATTGACTTTTTTTTTCTCTCATTTGACATTTATTGATAACCTATCAGGAGTATATCTGGGCTTTATTCTTGGTTATCCTGGGTCAAACTCTTTTTCTGCTGCCATRTTGAAGCCTTGAGAACCAGGCTGTGGCTCGTGCTCATCTGTAGCCACCTTTCTCTTCAGGCCAGCAGCTGACACCCARCAATCCTCCCCTTCCACCAGGCCAGGTTGTGCAGGAGTCCCTGGAATGAGTCACTTGAGGATTATTTTAACCAGGCTGAAGCTCCTCCCAGAAGAATTAACAGCACTAAGCTGGAGTGGCAATGATGTACTTTAAGTACCTTCAGGTATTCCATGTCTTAGGGCAGCAGTTTTTTCACCTAATTTCCCAGTCCAGATGATCTCACCCCAGGATGAGGATGCAGATGACTGCTCCAACCATATATAAGTTCAAGCTCTAATTGCAGCCCTCACTAATTACATTATCTGCCTGTTGTGACTTCACCATGGCACTTTCTCAAATGCAGTGGAATTATTTAGGATATTCTCTGGACAGATTTTCAGAACCCACCAGCTGTTTGTCAGAACTTAACTAGCACAGGTTCTTAGGGCTTAGGGAGAAAAGGGGCAATCAGGAGCTCTAAAAACAGCCTGTGCTGTGTTTCCTGGCTGGCAGGGAGCACACACTCCTTCCATCTCCTGGAGCTCTCTAAATGCCTGTTTCCTCCTGTTCTTTGCATGGATGTTTATGTAGGACATTGATAGGAAGCACAATGGGCTTTGTCTCTCAGTGAAGGTCACATGCACACGTGCGTTTCATTTTAAATGGTAAGAAAATTTCAAATCGCTTCTTAACAAAATATTTCAGTGAGCTAACAGGAAAGGACAGGAGCATATGTAGCGCTGTGCTGCTCCAAATCAAAAGCACRGGTTTTCAAAAATTATTCCTTGTAATTTCCCTTCTTTCCCATCCAGTTACTTTCTGTTCTTACGTTCCTTGGCTGCGGGTTGCTGCTTCAGTAGTCTGAGCATGCAAAATTTCAGGCTTGTGTGTAACTTCAGTCTTTGGCACTGGGACGTTTGACTTTTGCAAGATCTCAGCAGGATGATTCATTGTTTGATTTGTTAGTGAAATACTACTCTGCACTATGGAAGTAGGAAAGGGGAGGCATTAAACTGGAGCTCTGTAGTTTTTTCCTTAATTTCTCTTTTGGTCTAATGGTCTTCGTGGTCTTCTGATGGTCTCCATTCATCTCTCAGAAGCTGCAGTTGGTGCATCCTGCACTGCAAGGTTCAAGGCATGGCAAATGCAAGCTGGAGTCTCACTGCTGGAATGCTTTTGCTTCCCAAATCAAACCAGTGCAGGCTAAAGCTGCCTGGAGCAGAGCTGCTGGAATTGTTTCCTCATCGTGGCAGGCTGGGAAGGAAGGAAGGAAGGAGGGGAGCTTCCATGTCTGCTGCTCTGAAAGCATTTGGACTCTGGGTTTTGACAATTTTTGGAGTCCTTTCTCTCATCTTTCTTTGTCTTTTCTTTTTCCTTCTCTCCCCACATCCCCAGTGCCGCAGCCTCCCCGAGGGAGGGCTCTCAGTGTCACCCACGTTCATTTCCAGTGACAGACTTCCCTCCAATTACCGGGGAGGAACTCTCTAAAGCAGGCACGATTTTCCTTGAGGTTTTTGCTTTGTCTGCGAGCGTCTTTATTTTCATTTCGTGCTTCCAAGGCTGACTTTTATCCAGCAATTCCGTAGGTGTTGCCACTTCCTCAGGAACCTGTGACTCAGACGACGTTTAAATGCCATGACATCACCGGCAGCTCCCCCTGGAATTGCTGCTTTCCTAAATAGGGCTCTTGGCTTCGCTTTGAGGTTTTTTGTGTGTGAGGGGGGAGGGATGACGGGGTTTAATTACTTAAGGCAGCCCTGCCGTTCCGAGGATCCAGGTTTTAGCCTTTTGAATCGCTGAAATCGCCAGCGTTACATGAAATGGGAGAGCCGTATTTATACATCAGCTGTTTATGAATGAAATCATTGTAATTGGGCCTTTGTAGAGGTTCTGCTGTTGTAAATCAGGCTTAATTCACTCCTGGTGTGGAGAGGGGCGCAGCTGAGGGGAGGAAGAGGTCTGAGCATCGCTTTCCATGATTACTTTGGAAGCAGTGCAAACAAAAGGTGTCTTTCCACACCCGTGCGCAGTTCGGTGGCTCTCCCAGCAGCGTGTACCTGCAGCACAGCAGATCCCGGGCAGATTCCAGAGCTTCCTTCGCAGGGACAGCGCTGAGTGAGCGCTCGGCTGGGTCAGGAGGAGCCGGAGCAGCTCTGGGGCTGCGCAGGGTGTCCCCGAAGGCAGCGGTGGCCGCAGGAAGGRCCGGGGGGACGGGCGGCTGCTGCAGCTGTTTCCCGCTTGGCCAGCGGCCCTCGGCCGCGTCACTGCAGGCAGGACCTGGCTGGGGAATGCCGAGAGCAGTCGCGTCAGGAATTCTGGCCATCGCAGGAATGCGAGGAGCTGCGCGTCTGCCTCGGTCACGGGCTCAGGGTGTTCCTGGGCAGGCTCTCGGTGCGCTGGGTTGTTTGTTACTGTGCAGAGCAAAGGATCCCTTTGTTCGGCCTTTTGTTGGCTAGCAGCGGGTTTGGAGCGCTGCAGGAGCTCGGGCAGCAGAGCCTTTAAGGGTGGCTCTGGTTGTGCTGGGTTCTCACGGAGCAGGCAGAGCCTCTGTGGTGGCATTTAAAGGAAAACTCAGAGGGAAGTGGGGTCAGCGGCTGCTCTAGGTAATGGGCTCTCTCCCAGTGATGTCAGGATCTGGCACTATTACAAATTAAAGTTACTTTTCAGATGACACCTTAGACCAAAGCTTTAAAAAAAGGTTCTGTATCTCTTCTGTATCTCTTTCTACTTTTTCTCTTTTTTTTTTTTTTAATTCATCTTATCTTCCTAAAGTTGCTGTTGAGTTTCCCCTGGGTCCTTTATATTCTAAATTACCTTTTAAATGACTTCTAATGAAAAGCTCTCACTCAGGTCCCCCCCAGTGGCTACTGGATATATCCTATTGATTTATCCCAGTGATTCATCATTATTGGCACCAAGCTGGGGACACTGAGAGGTAAGTGGTGTGAATGTGATAACACCACAATTATTTGGTTACACAAAGACAGTTTTCTCCTAATTAAAACATTTGCTGTTGCATGTCTCTTGCATGCATTTAGCCACTATTTGTGATTTTTCCTTGGGCAGTAGTTGGGATGAGTGAGCTGTAACTTCTGCCCTGTGGACTCAGTTGAGTTTAGCAACACTACAAACTTAAGCCAGGCTTCTTTGAGCCCGGATTTGCAAGGGAGGGATGGAGCAGGTCACTGGTGCATGGCCAGCCTTGCCCTGTGGCTGGACAGATTCATTCCCAACCACGATGGTATCTGTTAATTTCTTTTCCTGTGGCTAATATTTGGAAATGTCATTAAGAGATTCAGAGATAACTTCAAGATAGCAATTCTTAAAAGTCCTCTGGGAGCAGAGAATAACAAAATACCTGTTGATGTGAGATACTGGAAAAGAATGGGACTCAAATGTCACCGGGGTGTCAGGAGGGGCTGACACTCAGGACATGGGGACGTGCAGCACAACATGTTTCAGAATATGACCAAAGCACTGCTTTTAAATTATTCTGTTGCTATAGTTGTAGGTGATTGTGGCTTCAGACATTTTCTAAGCCAAGGTGTTACATTCCAGCTTTCACAGTTTGGAGTTTAATGTCATTAATTACTGGGCTTTTTAAAAACGCTGCTTGTTTAAAGCACCTCTGTCCTCTCTGGAACTGCCATAGCCATGGGAAGGTGGATCGAGGCAGAATTCCCTGCGCTGTGTGAGGCCAAGGAAAGTCYCTGAGAGTCTGAGTTAGTTCAGAGGAGACTCTGGCAGAGTGAGGGCTTGGTAGAGCAAGACCAATCTCAGTGGAGCCAGCTGGGCAAGAGAACAAACAGTGCAGATTCTGGAGGTGGTGCAGCTCTGCCTCACCTCTAGCACTGCTAATGCCTTGCAGCTGAATTTGGACAACTTGTCCAGGAGTGGTTACTGGAATTCATTTGCYTCAAGTTTTGGATGCCCAGCTTGGGATGCTCTGAGCCAGAGTTTGATGGTGTCTTAAACCGGGTTTCAAAGTTCTGAGAGAAGTCGGACGTCAAATGTAAAGACAATCGTACACTAAGCATGTATTTTTAAAACTTACCTGTGTAAAAGAGGATTAAATAAATCTGTTCTTAACTTTTAACTGCACCTGTTTCAGTTTGGCTCTTTCTTGCAGGTATGCTCTGGGCTTTGTGTAACAAATCAGCTGAAATAGAGAGGAGTCACCAAAGAGCTTTGCTGTTCTGATGGAAAAGAAACAAGAGAAAAGGAAACGTTATTTGAATGCTCTTTTTAAAAGGAGTTTCTGGTTTYGAGGCTTGTGCTGTTTGTTACTCATCTGAGTGCCAGAAGCTTGACTTTGTCTCACAGTGAGTGATGCCAAAGGGGTTCAGATCCACGCTCAGCCTGGGTCAGCACAGCTGGAATTGAGGCTAATAGAGCTCAGCAACCCAGGCTGAGAGGGGCAGGAAATGTTGGCTGTGTCCTCCCAGGCCTGCACTGACCTTTAAAGTTCCTGTCCCCAGGAACCGAAGCTTTGGATTCATTTGGCATGCCTTGACTTTGGAGATGGAACAGAATTAAGAAGCAAGTAAGAATTGGGCTGGGGTTTTAAAAAATGTTCTTAATTAACAAGCATTTCTTGATGAATTCGAATCATAAATATACCTCAGAGGAGGAAAAAAAAAGGGGGTTTTGTCCACTTCCTGAGTGAACTACAGAGCAGTGTTCATGAACTAAGTACAAAGTGTAAATAAGTTGCCATGACCTGTAATTTGTTGGGCTATCCAGTGGTGTTAGTGATATTTTTGTGTTTTACAAACCTTTCCCAGTGTTGTCATTGGCTCCTTTCCCCAGTTAAACTTTTCACTAAAAACAAAAGTACAAAACTTCCATTATGAGAGAAGAGCACATGAACTGAAAAAACCTTTGAAAGCCTTCCCCACTGCCCCAAATCTCTGTTGTAGTGAAGCTCCAGCATTTCTTTTGTCGTACCATGTTAACGTTTTCCTTCCCTCTCTTGTTCTAGATGGGAGATACGAAAGGGCAGAAGAAGAGGATCCTGGAGGAGAGCCAGGAAAAACAGCTGGATGGAGCCTGGCTGGACCAGGGCTGCCCCAGTTCAGGAGCTTTCCCAGCAGAGGTACGGTCACTGGTTTGAGGAGCTGCCACTCCTCAGAGCTCCAGTTCGTCTCCCTGGCTGCTGACAGGCCTTGGCACATCCCTTTTTCTGGCCAGGGTTTGTCTCTGAGGAGTTTTCCTGAGGCTCAGCATCAATTTTTTTCTTTTGAGGGGCTCCCACACTGTTGTGGGGTTTCCACACTTTTGTGGAACTGCAGGTAACTGTGGCTGTAAGGCCTCAAAGGGTCACAGGCAGTACAGGTCACCCAGCCAGCTTTCACCTTCTCTTTGGCAGAAATTAAGTGCTATTTCTCTCTTGTCACCCAGCTTCTCAGCAAGGGCAGGAATGTTGTTCTGAATTTGTACCTCCAGAGCAATGAAAGCAATAGATTTGCTTAAGCAGACTCCTCGCCCACAAGCTAAATAAATAAATACKAATCTGGAAGCTTCACTGTGTGATCTTGTACCTCAGTGAACAATCCCTGTGCTCCCTGAACACCATCCTGTGTGGGAGTTCCTGCAGTGTTTGGGTTTGAGGTCGTAGTGGAGCTGATTCCCACTTTGGGGATGCAGAGCTAAGCAGTGGAGGTTTCCTGAGAGGAGAATCTTTGCTTTTCCCCAGTCTGCCTCTCTGGGTAAATTGCAGCTTTCTCAACTCTCAAAATGTTGCTGCTCTCCCAGCACTGGCGTTTTGTTGTTTTGTGTTCCTCCAATTCCCAAGGATCTGTTTTCTTTTTACTTTAATTTAAAACCGAGCCCATCTGTTTTGTGGCTGTGTAAAAAAGCCTTGAAAATGTGAAGCTAAATGGCTCAAGAACAGAATGAATTCCAAATGTCGTTATTTAGAATAACCTGATTTTAATTTTGCTCCTGCAAAATTCGGGTGAAATATTTTCTGAGTTTTGGGAGTGCATAGCACAGTTATGAGATATCAGCATCACAATTGATCACATGAGTTATAACCAAAATAACTGATGTCAGGAAAGCTTTCCAGGCACTGCAGCACTTTGGTGTTGTTCTGTTCATTGTCCCTGGGTGTCTGAGCAGGGCAAACAGCCACACAGCAGTGGAGATTGTGCAAGTAATAGAAAAGCAATGGTCTGTATCTGTTCTTTAGCATTAGAAAGGCAGAAACCCAATTTTTGAATGGCTGGGGAGTTGTGTCAAGAAGTCTCAAAGTCCAGAGTGATGTGTGAGCTAATTTAGTTGTGCTGGTAAAATGGACATTTCTCTGAGGGGAAAATCCATGTAATTTGCTTTGGGAATGTGTCCCAGAAGRACAGAATGGAGAGAAGATGGGATCTGCCATGGGGCAATGTTAAAAGGAACAAACTTTTCATCTAAATAGAGAATATTTCCTGCCTTCACTGGTTTCTCTTTAATGATCTCCAATGGGTGAATCTGTATTGGCTTTAATCCTCAGCCTTTGCCCAGGCATTTTTCATATTTCCTGCGAGAAYTGGTAGGACCAAAACTGCATCCAGAGTTCAGCTGCAACAGGGCAGAGCAGGAGGAGAATCCCACACTCCTCTTTCCTGCATTTCCAGGCAGAAATTGTTTATTTGTTGGACTAATCACTCAAAGTTACAGACATGTCAGCAAAGTCATGATTTGATTTACTGCTGCTGATTTTGCATCATCCTGAAAGGTCAGAGCTTGACTCACAGGCTGCATTTGTAAGCCTGGCAGCAACCAAAGCATTATTTTCTGTTGTGAGGAAATCTGTTGAAAATCCTTAAAACAAGCCCTGGGATCCCACCACGCTCTGTGGGTGGTGGCTTTGCCAGTCTTGCTTTTTTCTTCATTTCCCCACCTGAAAACTCCCTGTTTGAGTTAATGACATTAATTACATTGCCCAGACCAGGGAGCTGGAGGCTGAATTAACTGTCAGAGAAGGGGAGCAAAACAAAGAGCTCTGAAATAGGACAATTTAGGCAACATCTTTAAAAGCTGAAGTGCATTTTACCTTTATATGGTTGATGATTCTGAGCCCTGTTCTTAGCCTGTATTCAGCCAGTCACATCTTTATTACAACAAAGAAAATGTCTGGAGTGCTTTTAGATGTTATTTTCCTCTGGACACTTTCCTGATGTATCCTTGGGGCTTTTTCACAGCAAAAAGGTGAATTATGTACCTATGTGTGACTGTTTTAGGGGGAAAATGAGAATAGTGCTTACTTTTTAAGAACTAGGTCTACTGGTCTCTGCTGTTACTTTAGTAATTGGACTTGCAGGTTAATAAATKACTTCTTTTAATCTTGATTTTCCAATTCCTGAGGGAAGTATGAGAGCCACTGGGAAGGAGAGATTTACAAGTGACAAAAGGTTGCTATTAAAGTAAAAACCTTCACAGCAGAGGGTGACTTTATTTTTAGCAGCTCTGATTTCGGGTGCGTTTGTGTTTGAGCAGGTTGTATGGAACAGGACACTCTGGAGCAACCAGGACAGTGCCAGTAACTCCTCACAGCCTGTGAGGAAGAAAAATGACATCAACTTCACTCCAGGTATGTCAGGGAAAGCAAGAGAAAAGCCTTTGTGGTGCTGTTTGAACACACACATGCTTTCTTTTGGGGAAGTTGGTACGCTGACATTTTCTGTAGCCTTAGCAGGAGCCCAGGAACTCGTCCCTTGGAAGGAGAAAGGAAAAGGAAAAGCCCTGGCTTTGATCTGTGAGTATTGTTAGTTCTTCCCACTATTTTCATCTCTGCTTCCYCCCTCTTTAAAAGAAAGGAAAGTGAATATTGGAGCGTGGCAGTGAGAGCAAAGGTTTAGGCTTAGGCTGAGAAATATCTTTTTAAAACTAGTTGTATCATTTTTTTCCTCTGAAAGCAAAAAAAAAAAAACCCTGTATTTATTGTACTTCCTTTTAACTACCTAGAACTACTATAACCTCAGTGGTATCTTGTGTATGTTTTAACACACAAGCCAGATGTCATTAACACAGCTYGACCCACAGTATTTTACTATTTCAGGAAGCAGGAGATCAGAGCTTTGTGTTTTCCTGGATTAAAAAAGGTAACCTTGATTCCCCACGATAGCAGAGGCTCTCAGAAGGGCTCTGTGTGCTGAGTATTTCCCCAAACTGAGTAAACAGTTTTAAGATAAGCAGCTTTTTGACAATTAAATGTAGCAGGCATTTGGCTGACACAGCTTCGTGTTCACAGATGCCTTTGTGTCTCTTTGTGATGGAGAGAAGACAGATGTTCTCTCTGGCATTTAAGAAAGCTGCTGCTTAGCAAAATAAAATGTAAAATTAGACTGAACAGTGCAGCAGTGAGCAGTGAAACTGGCTGGGCTGCAAGCAAGAAAAGATTGAAAGGGTCTCATGTGACTGCAGTGAAATGTGCTCTAGTGGAAGTCAGTAACTGCTTTGTCATTATGTGAAATTAGCCTGTGGAAAAAGAAATTCTGTTTTTTCCAGCTCTGCTACAATATAAATGCATGCCAGTGTGAATATCCATGTATAACTAATCCCATGCCAACCATTCCCAGCAGAGAGGAATGTCCCTGGCTATCGCTGCCCAAGTGACACAGCAATTAGCAGCTCTAAACCCCTGAGCCTGCCCATTGTTGTCTGCTGAATTGGGCTCCTGATCCTTCACAAAAGAGGAGAATTTCCTATTTCGTGTTCCTCAGGGACGGGCGCTGCTGTTGGATGGGGCTGGAGCCTTCAGCAGGACACTGTCCACAAGGAAGGGGCAGCTCAGGAGGAGGCTGTGCTGGGAATGGTCTGGTGTTTGGCACTGCTCCCACTGTGTGTAACTGCTGCTTAAAAATAAGCAATTAAATTATCTTGGCTGTCTTATACCCAAGAAAGCACTTGAGGTAGCTGTTCAGAGAGGGACAGAGTGTTCCCATTTAAAGAGAGGTTAAAAAATCATYGAATCGGTATCATTTTTATCAAGAGCTTTTCAGGGATAAAATGTGCTTTATCATACCTTGTAATCCAGCTGTGGAATCAGTCTGCTAAGGGAAGAGAGCTGRAGACCTGGGAACATAGTTGGGGCTGTGTCCATGCCAGAGGACATGGATCAGGAGGATGCAGAGGGGTTTAAATTTCAAGAAGGATCTAAAGATAGTGTGAACATTCCCCTGGGCCAAGCCTAAGTGTGCCAGCTCTGGGCAGTGCACAAATGACACTGGAAATGCTCCTGGATGGCTCTTGCCCGGGTGTCACGTTAAGAACATGAGCTGGTGGCGGTGTTTGGATACTGGAGAAGTCTCCATTCACAGGGATCATCCCAAGCCTGAGCAGTGCCACTCCCAGGCTGCTGAGGCTCCTTTAGCCCAGCTGGACAGGTCAGTGGTCACTTGTCCAGTGCCGCCGCTCAGTGAGGACACAGCCATGGTGCCCAGGTGCCCACACAGGGCTGTGACCTGTTGTACCGCTCTAGGTCACACCAGCACTGCCCAGCTCTCTCTGGCCTGTGGACAGATCTGTCTCCAAAGGTAATTTCCACAATCCAGCCTGAAATGGATCAGAACTGCATTTGGGAGAGGGCTCTCCCTGACCTATGCACAGAGCCCAGCTCAGTGCTGATGATGTCAGGTCTGCTTTCTGAGACTGGAATTATGGTTGCATTGAAATTACTAAAACTAATGTTTGTGTCCAGGGATGAGATTACAAACGCACAGCTGGATTTGCCTCTAATTTAGCTCTCAGAGAAAGATGCCATTACGAATACTGGGAGACTCAATGAAATGTGTGTCTGGGCCGGTTTCGCCAGGCCACGGTGCCACCCCCCTGTGCAGGATTACTGCTTGTGCTAGTTAGAAAAACCCTTTTACCGTGCAGAAAATGGAGTTTGCTGTAAGTTACTGACCTGGAAGACAGCAGTGTGCCTGGCCTGTGCCGTGGAGCCCCCAAAACATTGGTTTTCTTTTTTTCCTGAAGGGAAAGCAGCTCCCCTCAGAGAGCGGCCTGTGAGGCCTGCGGGGTGTGTTGTCCTTGGCCTCCCTCCCACACACCCTCACAACATGGATTTGGGCCTCTTTCCACGGGTATTTGGAGAGGGATGTGTTTCAGATGTGTTCAACCAATCCTCCTGGAAGTGTTCTCATGGAATCTCCCTCACGCCGAGCCCGGCCATGCCAGGCCTRCTGCATTTTCAAACCCTGCTGAGCCAACAGCAATTTCGTGTCTCGTTCCTTTCAGAGGCTCCTTTTTTTTTTGCATTTTGGAGCCCCCTCTAATGCACTGAGTGTTGAAAGCCCTCTGCAGGTTCTTGCCTGGTTCACTGGGCTTTCTCAAACCCAGGTAATTACAACTACTTTTTTAAGGATTAACCATCTCCAGTGCCATTGGAATGCTGCTCACCCGGAACAGAGGACAAAACACAGCTGGTTTTCTCCAGGGAGGGATTCCTGTTCTCTAGGTGACACTTGAAGAAGCTGAGGGACAAACAAAATGCCAGAAAATTGGTCTTTTCATGATGAGAAATGCAGGAGCAGCTAGTGTTTTGCACACCAGTCCCTGTCCAGGTGAGCTCCTCCAGGCCCAGCACAGCTGCTGGGGCAGCAACAAGGTTTTCTATTGCTGTAAAGGATTTCTTGACAAACTCTTGCAGGGAAACCCCTCCTGAAGCCCAGACTGAGGCTGCAGCAGCCCCATCAGTGGGGTTATGATCCTAAAAAAGGTAGGGMTATCCTTGGAAGGAAAGCAGGACGTGGCCAGAGGTTTGTTCCTGCCTCCACCTCACGAAGCACAGACACCAATTCCTCTCCCACCAGGCAATACAGAGGCTTAGGAACRCACATGTGATTTAAGAGCACTTTATTGTTCTTTAAGGCTACTTTTAAGTACAAAAAAAAAAGATGGCCTGCCAAACCTTTTTTTTTTTTTTTCCAGGTGAAACAAGGCCACAAAAGAATGGTATATTACAGATTTACAAACACAGAGAGAATCTTTCAAACTGAACTGTAGATAACCTGGCTCTGTGAAGAAACTTCACCACGTCTCATGATGGTGAGTTCAGTTTAGTGTCCTTCCACCTCCCCCCAACCCTTTGGCTTTCGTGACATTGTTGTGTCCAATATCTGTTTTACTGGACATAGCACATTAAATCTTTATTGCCCTCAAATCCATTTACCTATCTCAGATAAGTAAATGTAAACTTGTAAAACAGCTATTATTGAAAATATTAGCTTTAAAAACATTATTTGTGTTTACAAAGAAATAGAGGAGTCACATTTTCCACAGAGTCCATCTACAGTATTAGTATTGACTGTTATACTGCTCAGTAGCCTGTAGCAATAACAAACAAGTGGCTATTAATGCTAATGCAGTGTCCTCATAGAATAACTGTGTTCCTGCACTTTTACTGTATTACAGACAAATCTACAACAAAAAAAAAAGATCAACTTTTTTCTCCAAACAAACGAAAAAAAAAAAAAAAGAATGATTACAATAAAGGAAAGGGAAAAATTAAATAGCTACATATCATTAACAAATTAATTGTTCCTCAAAAAATACCTACAAATTTCTCTGTACATTCTTTACGCACAGCGTAACGATGGTCTTAAAGTTACCTATATAAAAAAGTGTTCTTTTAACAATCTTCCTACAGAGAGTAGGGTACTGAATGCCAAAGCAAGGAAGCGTTGACTACCCAGTAAGATGGTAGTGAAATGTGTAAAACTGGGGGGCTTAGGTGTTGGGTTGTTTTTTTGTGGGTTTTTTTTTTTCATTTTTTTAAAGAAAACTGAGCAGCCACCTTCTCACCAAGAGTAAGAGCCAATCTCCCGATCTCTTTCTACCCTGCACCTTTTCCAAATTAAATAGCTTAACTTTAAAAAAAAAAAAAAAACAACAACAAAAAGCGTAAAATAAAAGCCACAATGGACCCAATACTGTAACATAGTCCATAATACATCACGTGGAGTTCATCTTCCAACCAGTTCTCACTTCCTACACTGAGCCCATCCTTTCGGGGCACCCAGCATAAAAACCAAGCCCTAGCTGCAACTGTCCTGGGAAGATGGAATGTACGGGGGAGAGTAGTTACACTTAACAAGGAGAAGAGAAGCTCTTAGCACTAGCACAGCTGTGGTTTTATGCCTGCCTCTACTGCCTAATTTCTAGTTAGTAGCTATTAATATAGCAAATGATAATAAATGCAGTAATACCTGTATAAAGTCCCTACTGGAGGAATGTATGCTGCGACTTGGCATAG
The DNA here is from genome assembly GCA_003713295.1 of Parotia lawesii. NCBI lineage: Eukaryota > Metazoa > Chordata > Aves > Passeriformes > Paradisaeidae > Parotia > Parotia lawesii. Next base: position 976,724 of record RAHM01000182.1, read on the forward strand.
GCTGATGGATAGGCTTTAAAAAAAAAAAAAAATAAAATAAACAAACCGAAAGATCATCTTTCACAAACTGTAACAATCTGTTGTCCAGCCAAGATCCGTAAGGGTAGCAGTTCCTGCAGCTAGTTCGGGGTGGATTACACAGACTGGGGTTTGGGAAGCAGATCCCTGTGAAGCAGCAGTGCTGCACGAGGCCTGTCCTGAGCTGCCCTCGGTGCTGCTGCCACTAAAGTGAATAGCAGATACAAATATCATAGAGTACAACTGTACCAGCAGTAAGTATATCTAGGGTTGTTAYTGACAAAAATAAACTAATTCTGAAGAGAAGCTAATAAGTATTATGATTCTTACTGTCTATACATTAATAGATACCAGCTATTTTTCATAAAACATGCATCGTTAAGCACTATGGAACCCTCCAACCTCAGCTCTAGTCTAACAAACTGCAGTGTTTAGGAAAAAATGCCCGTGTTCTGTAAATTATGCAGTCCAGTTGCAAGCACTAAGCACCTGAAATCTAAAGAGAGAAAGACCTATAACCTGTATGAGACTTCCCCTTCCAAAGCTGTTTTGCTCTAAGAAAAAATCAAACTGATAGAAATGTCATCCTTAAACCCTTTTTTCAGCAGTTTGCCCTCAAAATATTAGCCTCTTCCAGAAAGTTGCTGTGCAACTTCAGTCCTCCTCCAATAGTGCAAATCATACATGACAGTTCTTTTCAAGTATATACATACAAAATTACTTCACAGAGGGAAAAAAAAAAAAGGCAATGTAAGCAAACCAGACAAATTCTAGTCTTGAGTAGCTAAGAAAAGCAAAAAAAGCACTTGGGTCAACCAACTAAGTGTAATGGCTTTTGTGGATTAGCGTGCATTATTTTTTTAAGGGGCAGCAGATTTGCATCAGAGGTTTCTTTGGTAATTGAGGCAGGAAAAAAAAGGATGCTACATCATATGAATCTTTATGAAATAGTTCCTGCTATCATCTTTAAGGGCACCCTTTTACAAAAAAACAACGAAGTGAGTACACAAAAACATGTGTTGAAAACTAACCTCCCCTCCCCCACCACTATTTAAGCACTGTTCCAAGCTCAGTCAAACCATGCAAATTCACGACGGGAAGGGTCCTGTCCTCAGGAGACCACGGAGGGCGAGTGATTGTGATTGACCATGTGGGAGGAAGGGGACGCCTGGCCCCGCCGCGACGCCGACTCGGGGCTGCCGGACACCCCGTCCTTGGCAGCCTTGATCTGCAGCCACGTGTCCCCCAGTGCTTTGGCAAAGTGGTCATCCACTGACCCCGTGATGGACACCGAGTTTGCCACCGGCTCAGGCTCCTTGTAGTTCTTGCCGAGGCTCCTGCGGAAGTGCTCCTCCACCACCGGGTCACAGGCAGTGGTGGCTGTGGGGACAGGAGGCAGAGGGGGAGTTAAAACCCTGGCACTGAGTGCTGCACTCACAACCTGCACTTTGTCCTGTTCTCTGTCACAGAATCGTGGAATAGCTTGGGTTAGAAGGACCTTAAAGCTCATCCCATTCATTCCAACCCCCTACCATGGGCAGGGACACCTCCTCCTATCCCAGGCTGCTCCAAGCCCCGTCCAACCTGGCCTTGGACACTGCCGGGGATCCAGGGGCAGCCACAGCTTCCCTGGGCACCCTGTGCCAGGGCCTCCCCACCCTCACAGAGAGGAATTCTTCCCAATATCCCACCTAACCCTGCCCTCTGGCAATGGGAAGCCACTCCCCTTGTCCTGTCACTTCAGGCCCTTGTCCAAAATCCCTCTCCAGCTCTCCTGGAGCCCTTTTAGGAACTGGAAGGGGCTCTAAGTTCTCCCCAGGGCCGCCTTCTCTCCAGGCTGAACACCACCCCCCTCTCTGCTAGCCTGTCTCCAGAGCAGAGGGGCTCCAACCCTCAAAGCATCTCCCCCTGTAGCTTAATGCCCTGTCACTGCAAATCCCTGCCACTACAAGCCCCAGTCACAAAGGTGGCCTTCCTTACACCCTTACAGACCTGGGAGTGAAAGCGGTGGGGAGGAARGAGTTAAAATGAAAGAAAAAAACTGGAGTTAAGTATTTCTGCATTTCTGTGACCTGCAACAGGTGACCATTTATATATAATTGTGTTTCTCCCTTAGGCAACCAACAGCTCCAGCTCCAATTCTATGGAAACCTTCTCCCAAAACAATCACATAGAACTTATATTTAGGCTTAAACGGAATTAATGATGTAAACAGTTGTTTAAAATCAGCTCCCAAGCCTACTGATAGCAGTCAGGTGTGAGGAGACCTCATCCTAAATTGCAGCATGCCAAAAGCTGAGCTCAGGGTTTCATCTTACTCCACACACTTGTGCTGGGAGCAGTCAAAACTAAATGAATCATGGCCACTGCAGTAAGTGCTCTAAGACTATTACAAGAGCCTTAAAAGACAGGTTTTGAACAAGAACCGTAGTAATTCCTCAGACTGAACATAAGAGCACTGCAGTTTTACAATTTAGAACCAGTATTTGTGTGTCTAATGAGAATTATCTTTCCAAAAATACTTGGAACTGTTGGGATCTGTGGCACTGCCCCCGTGCTCCAGCAAGGCTTGATTGATCCTAAAATAAACATGAGTGTCATGCACAGATACCTCTTCACCTGCCAGGAGACAAATCTTTTTTGGAAACATCTACCCCTGTTGCCATGCCCACTGGAGCAGCTCTCCTGGGACCAGTAGCACCAGTTTGTGAGAAAACTTGTAACATCTGACATCCCCAGTGACTGATTTCTCCAAGAGTCGAAGGGTCTCCTTCAGCTCCCAGTTCTAGTTATCAACAGCACACTGATGTTTATAAAAATAAAAAAAAATACTACTACTAATAAAAATCCTTATAATTACCCTACTACGGACTTTAGGTTGCTGCCTGCATCATCCTGGTATTGTTCCATGGACTCATCCTGGCTGCTGGAGCCCCACTGCCCTGAGCTTTTGGCAATGCTGCAAGTTAAAGCTCTGCCTCAGCAGGTAAAGGACTTGCAAGGGAAGGGCTGAGCTTGCCCTGTGCTTTCTGTGCAGGGAGAGTGAACAGAAACAGCCCCGGTTTCCCAGCAAGTACTGCCTGACCAGATTTCATGAACAGTACTAATTGCACAGAAGGCAGAAAGCTAAAGCTCCCTGCTTGGGTTGCTGTAGCAACTGCCCTCCAAAGCTTTTTGTGTTCTCCGTGCAGAGCAGGGTGGAGGGTACGGGCTTTGGAAGGGGATTTGTGGCTGCAGGGAAGATTTTTGCGACTGCAGCTGAATCACAAGAGTCTCCTGGCTATTGAGAGAGCACGGAAACTACAGCTCCTAAAATAAGAGTGTGGGGGGATCTGCTGGCCCTGGCTGCTGTTTGTCAGCTGGGCTAAAATAAATATAATGACTTATTTGTCTGTGTGCGGTGCTCGGGGTTTTTTTTTWAAAAAAGAAGCTTTTCAAAACAAGAAGAAAGAACACCTCTCTCCCCCTAATTCTGCGCTGGTACTTTCTGCTGGGGGACACAAAGGGGTGTCCATTGTTTCACCTCCTTTTCTCCCTGGTAATATGGGCACRGTAGAGCCCATTCTGCTCTCCTGGAATCCCAGTGGGGCCAGTTYGGAGTGTGGCACTTACAGCTGGAGGGTCTCCTGTAGGCAGCCCCGGAGCAGGCGCTGTGGGCGATGGGGCAGTGGGACAGGTTGCAGTTCCGGTTGTTGGCAGAAGCACAGGTGATAACAGAGGGACGGTTCTGGAGGGGACACAAGTGTCACACTCAGGCCAGCAGCAGCAGCAATTAAACCCGCTTCATATTAACCCCCCCAATATTCAGCTGTTTCTTTGATTAAAAATAAAAATCCACATTGCATTTCCATARYGGTTCTYGTTATTTCAGTGAACAGAAAAAGGGCAGTGTGAAAGCAAATCTTAATTTACAGTGACTGTTGCAACTTCACAGCCCCAGCAATTAAACCCATAAACTATCCGATTCATATTAAACCCCTAAATATTCAGCTGTTTCTTTGATTAAAAATAAAAATCCACATTGCATTTCCATAGAGGCTCTTGTTACTTAAGTGAACAGAAAAAGGGCAGTGTGAAAGCAAATCTTAAAAGTTATTTTACAGTGATTGTTGCCACTTCACAGCCCCAGCAATTAAACCCATAAACTATCCAATTCATATTAACCCCCCAAATATCCAATATTCTTTGATCAAAATAAAAATCCACATCGCATTTCCATAGCAGTTCTTGCTGTTTCAGTGAACACAAAAAGGGCAGTGTGAAAGCAAATCTTAAAAGTGGTTTTACAGTGATTGTGTCAACTTCACAGAGTTCCATATGCAGCACTAAATGCCAACACATTAAATGTTTGTTTCATTCTATGGCCACACGTCTTTGTCAGGACTCAGAAGGGTTTTGCAGATTTTACAGGTATTTGTTGTCTTGGTGTTATAATTTTTATTCAGAAGTTGAGTTTTCCTAGCCCTACCTCTGTATTCCATAGTGCATCCTAATCCCATAGGATGTACACTGAAGAACTCTGAGCCAGCCTCGACCACAAGTCCTTTCCTGTTGTAATTCACCTGCCTTTCCAGCACCACTTAATTAACATCATTGTCATTCTCAGCATATGCAAATTCCCCAAAATGTCTATTCACAGCTACATTACAACATCAGAACTGCACCACCTATACTTTGTACAAAGTGTAAATGTAAAATGCTCTTTTCATAGTTGTTTACTGTGGAAATGTTACACTGAAACAAAGCCTTGGGTAAAGAAACGCCCCAGTTTCTCCAGGTGGCTGAAGAGAAATAACACAGGTATTGGAATAAATTTCATATATTTGATGATGCAAAGAGTCTATTATACTCAATGCAAATTAATTAGTAAGTGTTCAAAAGATTAACATGATGTAATTTAATTTCTTGGCCATTTTACACAATTTTACCCACAAAAAATCACCTACCCCCATACAAGGTCAGTGAGGAAGGAGGGAATTTTCCTTCTTTGGGGGTACTTTAGGCAGAGTAAGAGCAAGACCAGTAAAGTAAAAGAGCTGAGCTTTCCAGGAAGGTTGAACACCATTGTGCCAGGACACAACAGCAGTGACCTTATTTACATCTTACTGCACTGGCAGCAAAGTAAAAAAGCAGTAAATAAAGAAAAACAAAGTAATTATTTAATTTTTCTGTAAGCAAATCACATGTGGCAGTATTTATTTTCTATGAGGGCCAGGATTTTGTGCCTCTCTGAAGTGGTGTATTTTATATTTTAATCTCTTCCGAAGAGTATTTTGGACATGCAAGAGGTAGGAAGTAGAGAGAGACAGGTAATAATGTCTCAGAAATGCACATGCCAACACCTCAAAGACCCAAGGGACAGGATAAGGCACCTTGCAGAATCCTCTGCTATGGCTGTGTGTGTACAGAATACAGAAACTTATACAGAAATACTGAGATGAACTGAGAATTTAGTAACAATCACTAGCTACACCAGCTGAACACCCCCGGCCTGCTGCAAATAAAGTATTTTTCTCTACCTGTTTATTAGAAACAGAGTAAGAAGAAATCTCATTCAACATGTTAAGGTTAAAAAAAAACCAAAACAAGGAATCATCAAACTAGGATTTCTTTTTTTCAGTACACTTTTTGTTTTGTATGATTCCTACTCTGTGCTCTTAGCAAGGCCTTGCCTCAACATCCTATTTTCCCAGGAAAAGTGACTGTAATCTAGTTCAAAATGTCAAAGAGAAGAGAGGGATCCAGGGAAGGAAGAGCTTGTGTACATGGGCCAGTTTAATTTCTCTCATTACAGCTCAGCTCTCTTGCTTTGTCTCTCCACTTGTAGCAGAGATAGAAGTGACTCTGACACATAAGGAAACTGYTCTTGCCTAACCTGCTCAGAGATGGCTCAGCACTTCTGCAGCAAAACAAATGCCATGTGCAAAGATGGCAAACCAAAGAACAACCAACCAACAAAAAMACCTTAACAACCACTCCAGCATATGGAAATAAGGCATAAATTAATCAAAAATAATGACTTGGCTTTAGGAAAAGTGAATTAGTGACGCAACATTGCTCTGAACAACGCAGCAAATGCTTTTGGCTGGCTAAAACTAAGATCATTCAGTGTCAAATATTCCCTTATGTGTTGTTCCCCTTCTTGAGGGTGGAGAGAGCTGGGACAGAGGGGAGAGGACACACAGGGATCACCAGRAGGGGCACAGGTGATGCCCGCAGGCATTGCCTGGCAGGTGCTGGAGCCTCCCTGAACCACACTCTGAATTCCCAGTTAAAACACATGTATTCCCAAATAAAACACATGCATTCCCAGGCTTGGGAATGTCACAATGAATGTCACAACGGCTGTGACATTCAGTGTGCATTTTTAAACTACATCCTGCCTGAGGAGCAGCCTCTGCTCCCAGGCTGTGGTTGCAGCTGGGAGCCCTCCCCGTGCCCCGGCCGGGACAATCCCGTACCTGCTGCCGCTCCACGCTGCTCAGGCTGGGGGAGATGCCGACTGTCCTGGCTGCATCCATGCTGTTTTTGGTCAGTGCTAGGGGCTGCTCCATGCTCAGGCTCGGGATGGAGGCGTACATGTGGTTGGCATGGAGGCTCATGGTGGGGGCAGCCGCCCGCTCGATGGGGCTGCGGCTCCGCTCCCGGTGCTCCTTCCGGTAATCCCCGTTGGCAGTCTTGGTTCTGGCAGGGGACAAAACAGGGAAGAGGCCTTAGTGTGCTTCCAGGCTGTCCTGAGACGTGCAACATTCCGTCAGCCCTGTCAGGAACACGAGGCAGCGCGCTTTGCTAGGTGGAATCCCCCAGTGGAATATCCCAAAGARAAGCCAACCCCCCACATCTGCCAGCTCTGCCAACCAATATCTTTCTACAGCCCAGAATTTCTTCAGATACTCATCGAGAYGCACCAAGAAACTACTTTTTTTTAAGACCAGACCCCTCCTCATTTACCATACTATTAATCCCATTCCATCTAACACTGCAATATTCTCTAAGCATTGCTGAAGCCCGAGGAAAGTTTCTTTTATGGAAAAGACATGGCTGATATCAGCATAAATGCAGAGAGTCAAGGCAGGAAGCAAAATTTTCAGAGGAGAAAATGAAGGAAAAGCAAACTATACTGCACTTATCTCAGAATCATTTAATTACAATTGCTCTTTCAAAAGAGTAATTTCCAGCTACTCCTGAACAGTAAATCTCTGTAGGTGTGCTCACATAAGGAGCCCATCATTCACTGTGATCAGAAGAAAGCTGGGTTTGTATCTGTGTATGAGGGACTTCAGTTTCCATACAACAACAGAATTGTAATTAAAGGCAAGCCAGTGACTCAAGGGAAGAGCACTTCCCTCATCACCAGGTGAATGTGGGCATCCCCAGYAGCCTGGAGACACCAGTGCTGGAAGAGCTCAGACAGTGACTGCAGTGACTGGGCCTCAGTGGGGAACTGCAAACTCCAGCTGCAGAGGAAAGCACCAGAGGAGACCACTGGCTCTATGGAAAATCAAAATAACAACCTGTCTTTGGACCATTCCTGAGTACCAGTGAAATGCCCTCTGTGTTCTGTCTRTGTGTGAAATTCAAGGTGGTCTTCCCCTTGCTTTTTAAAGCCTAACACAGCAAATTAATATGCAGGAACAATCTTTAAAAATGCTCTGATGAAAGGCAGAGACAGAAAAGGAATCGATATTCAAGGCTGAAGTAAGTTACAAGTTCAAACAGTCTATTTCAATGTCTRAGAAAATCTCTCCAAAAGCAAGGCTGAGGGAAAAAGGTCCTGCCAATAGAGGGAAATAAGGAGCCCCTAAAACACCCACACGGGGTGTGGGGATGTCCCTTGGTGATCCTGCCCAGCCCTAAATCCTTTAGCTTCAACAACATCCCGTGGTCATGGATTCCAGGCTTTAAACTACGTACTTCTTAAAGTACCTTTTCTTCACAAGCTCTTTTTGTTTCTTTTTAACCTAAAATCCAATGGCTTGGACTGCTCTTGCCCTGACTCTTGAATTAGGAGAGAGACAAAACCATTGCTCCCCTCTCATCATCTTGCAGCCACTCCCAAATTCATCTCTTCAACAAGCTTTTATTCCAGTAATGCTTTTTTTCAAAGAAAACCTGTTCCTGTACCTTTGTCATCTTTGTGATGTTTTTTTAGCTCTTACCTGTCAGGTACGAGCTAGAAGTGACCTCCTTTCTGGACATGAGGGTCCAGATCTCTGCTGCATTCAGGAACAGCACCTTGGCTGAACTGCTCACAATTCTTCTGTGCTATTCCTCAGCTTGCTCAAGAGTCACTTGGCTGTAGAGAAATTATTGCTCCTGAATCAAATCTGAGCTAATTTTTCATGGTAGACGCTGGGTTAACACGATGCCAGGCAACCAGTGACTTGGGAACCTCAGGACACAGGGACTCTGTGCCAAATTCCCCTGGCAGGCTGGGGAGGGCAGAGCCAACAGCATAACAATACAACTGTAACCCTTTGCATCCCCTGCTCTGCCCCCCATCTAAGGCTAATTTTCACTAATTACAAATTAGTAGCTGCAGATTAGCAGAATCCACCGGAAAATCCAACCTTGAAGGTTTCACAGCTGGTCCTGAGCGCTGTGTGCTCCCCGAGCCCATTTTCCAGGCTGGATTTGACCAGCAGCTCCCAATTCCCCAGCAATCACTGTCCCAGCACTGTCCCAGCTCAGTTCCAGGAGAATTCAATTGCAGGAGCAGCCTCAGCAGCAAAGTTTGGAATTGCAGCGCTCTGAGCTAATGACGGAGGCAAATTGAGTTAATGGCAGCACAACGGGCTCTATATTTAACGAACAGTAGCTCCTCTTGGATTACAGCATGGAAACAGCTCCTGGACACGGGAATGATCCCACCCCAGCCCTCAGCAAGCAGGCAGGGAGCCTCACACGCAGCCTGGACAAAGTCTGGGATATCCTGGGAAACAGCAGCACCAAAACCCAGGCTAAAATCACTGTTCAGCAAATGCTCCTTCTTGGTGCTGCAATGCAGAACCTTTGGTGGCTGCGAGCCAAATTCTCATTTTTCAACTAAATATTAGCTGGGCTACTACAATTAAAATTACAATTTGGAAGCTGCAAAATCACCTACAGCTCCAGGAGATTCCTACTTTTCACTGTCTCAAAGAAAAAAATAATCTCTGCTCAAAATTATTATATTTTGTTTTAGTAAGCACAAGCTGATTGTCAAAGGAAAAGTTTTGTTTACTCCCCAAAAATGCTTATGAAATGAAACAAAACATGTACCTACAACAGTGGCTTGGGCTTTTTTGTCTCAGAACTCCGTTTTCAACTACTTAGTGTTGCATTTACTGGGGGGTGGGGCTGTCAAGTGACCACTGATGAACAAACTTACTGAAATTCCCAAGCAAAATAAATTTTCCATTTTACACAACAGCGCTTATTTCACTCATCCTCACTTTAAATGAAGACTCACAGCCCTAAATATTGTTGAACTGGTAGTTTTTCTGCCAAAAAACCCACCAAACCAACAACAACAACAGCAACATAAACAAATGAAAACCCAATCCTAACAAAAATCATTAACACAGAAAAACCCAACAAAAATCTTCCCTAAAGACTTTTGGAAGAAGGGACCAAAAAACTGAGCAGTGGGATCAACTTGTCTCCAGGAACAAGCACAGCAGGCAGACCTTCCCTAAAGACACCTAAAATTATTGAGTTATCTCAGCAATCTGAGCAGACCACACCCCAGGCCTTTCTGTAGGCAAATAATTCCCTCTTCCTAAATTAGAACAACTCTTCCGGGCAGGGAACTGCTTATATTCCACTCCCTAAAAATCYTCCCCTCAATTCATCCACCTTCAACTCTTACAGTCTCTGGAAAAAATGAAAAACACCTGAAGCTTCTACTTCCACATCAGATATTATTTCTTCTGAGCCCAGCTGGAGATGTTCCAGCACCATGTAGGACAGTGCCATGAAAGCTCTGCCCTAGTGAAAATACAGCAGCACTTGTGAGTCCCTCCTGTTCACACATAAATAGCAAATCCTACAGATTCCTGACTCCCCTTGTCACACAATTGTAAGATTACTTAYAGGGCATTCATCAATTTCACATTTTTAAGTCATTTACTTTAGAACATCACTTAAAAAATAATTTTCTATGGAACATTTGTTGTTGTTTTTGTTGTTATTATAATTAGTAGTCATTCTTGTTTTGCTATTAGACACTGTGAGAAGGGGCAATCAAAATTGCACGTGTGTGAAGATAATCATATTTCACTGAAGTCCACGAGCTCAAACATTCCACACTCTGGACAAGTTCAGAGATGCATCTCACAAATCAAACCTAAGGGCCCAAAATCACAAGGAAGGATTTCTSACCAAGCTTGGAAAAGAACTTAAAAATATATACTACAAACAAATCCAGCTGTCCAAACAGCTTTGCCATCTCTGGACTCCACTTTGCCTTAGAAATCAGCATATCTTACCAACCCTGAGTCCATGGGCAGTGGAGGAGATGCCAGTGCAATTCCAGTGCTTAAAATCCAGCAATTCCCGTGGGTGAGCCCAGAGCACGCCCAGGCACTGGGAGCCATGCCCACCACCCTCCCTCCCTGCTAACACAGGCATCCCAGCTACTTCCAGGTGTATTTTAGCAAAATCAGGCATGATCCCAAGCTCCAGCRAATTTCTCCAACCCTTAAAAAGCAGCCATGGTTTCCCTGCAGCTCCCCAGTGAATCAGAGCCCACATCCACCACTTACCAAGCATCATGTGCTGGGGTGGCTGTCACCAAACCCACACCCATCCCAGTGTCCCAGCCCTGCTCAGAGCAGCTCCAAGGTATCCAAAGCCCTCTGTTCCCAGCGTTTTGTGCTGCAGAACCTTCACGCGAGGCTGTTCTGCTCGCTGGCACCGCGAGCGGGGAATTCACACCCGTCCCACAGCAACAGGCGGCCTCTGCCAGCTGCTGCAGGAAAAGGGAAAAAAGAGGCCCAGCGAAGGGGACAGCTCTGCCTGCACTCACTTCCAGCCTGCAGAGCCTTCAGGAACTCTTGCCAAAAGCATTACTGTACCTCCAAGGGAAGAAATCACAGACGGTTCACACTCCCTTCCGCAGAACCGGAGCTCTGGCTTGAAATGGTTGTCCACACAAAGAACAAGCACCCCCTTTTCTTCAGACAAACACAATGCAGAGCAATGCTTAAGAGCAAACTTTCATTTCTGCAACCTAATTCCAGTATGATTTGAGTATTTTCAGCATCTTTATAATATTTGTTTTCCAACATCTTTTACTGTCTCTATTCACTAAGTCTGAAAGAGGGCAGCTGCTTTTGTTAAAGGCTACTTAAGGATCTGTAACCCACTGGTACAGAATATCTGCTCCACATGATGAGCATCATTTCCTGCAAAAGGATCTACTTGCACACATTAATTCTGTTACTGTGAGGTGGGAAAACTGGAATTTAAGGTGGTATTTCAAAATACAATTATATATTTCCAGAGGGAAAAATCCTATGAGTTCATTACTTAGAATTTTTTTAGCAATACGAATTCACTAAAAAAAACCCCAACCAAACAAAAACCATAACAAAACCTGAAAGTAGCAGCAATTTGCTCTGTCAGCCAATTATCTGAAGTATTTATAACATGAAAAAATACTCCAAGCAGCCCAATGCCCTCTTGAATGACTGTCATCTGCATACATAACCCCTTCCACCCCACTTTATCAGCTTTGTGCTTCCCAGTTCCTTTGAGCAGCCTTTTCCTTTTCTGGCTCAGTACTCCATCCCAAAAAGTCAGCTTGCAGAGATCCTTGTTTTTGCAGGAATCACTCCTGCCACAGAACCTGGGCACCAGATATGGTTTCCTGAGAAAGATAACGAATACCCTCCCTCAAAAGAAAGACCTTTAAGTCTAAACCATTGAAAAAACACCAAAAAGAAATAGGATAATCTCACATATAAACAAACACAAGTCAGACTTTCTATATTTATCCTCACCAAAACAGGCTTTTCAGAGCTAAACCTTGGACCAGATAGTTACTTGCAAATGGAATCAAGCAGAACAGATTTCACAGTAAAAGAAAGAAATCAATAAGCTGTGAAATGMATAAAGGAGCGTCCCATTACAGCCTGCACCAAGCACAAATATTCAGATACAGATGGATTTCCCTTCCTGAAGCCTTAATATTCACAAGTATGAAAGAATGCAAGAGAACCGCATGATGTAAGACCTCAGTCCAGAGCCAAACCAACAGAACTGCAATCTAAATCTAATGTACAGTAAAATCAATTAACACAATCTCAGATCCTACTCATTTTTCTCACAGGATTCTTTTTTAATGTTTGGCCATCTTTGCTCCGACACTCACAGGATTGTTTTAAAAGACAGCACCGGTTGCTTTGTAACAGCAAAACTCAGGGATTCGTTAAATTAAAAGTTCTGCCACTGCTGGAACACGTGTGCAAATASAATGCAGAAACAATGACAAAGTTACCTCGCTGCAATAGGTGCACACTGCAGGCTACCTGCAATTCAACTTTTTAAAAAAAGGGGGAATAAATGACTCACTAATCTCTCTGCTCTGCACTGCTGCTGCTTTGCTCAGCTCCAAACATATTCCAACTCCAAACCTACGCCAACTCCTACGTTTAGCTGTTCTTTTGCCTGGTACACCTGATGGCTCGTTCTAAATTTCCGTCATTTTTTGAAGAGCCTTTATGTGAGGCCATTCCTGAGTCATAAACAACAAAATTTTAACTTATAATAAATATACAGGAAAATTCTGAAATGGTAACTGATGTCATTAATTCTGCTGAGGTAGTTTTAATATGAATTAGCCTGTTAAGAAAATTTAAAAAAACATGAATGGCTCAAAAAGCGGAGCTAGAACAAGAGAAAGCTCCAGCATTTCAGTGTCACCAGAACAAGAAGTGTCTAGGTATAAATGAATATTGCAGTAATCATACAAAGTTTYCTAAAGCACACAGTCATTTCTGGAGAATAAACGTAACCCTTTTTCACGTCTTCAAAGTTTTGTTTAACTCTTCCTAGGTGGGAACCAACAGCTGAGCTCCCACCAGATCCAACTTACTCTTCAAGGATTGAGGGCAAAAAGTTTTCAGCCTCCCACCAATCCCATCAGTCCAAGAGGAGAAACTTTTTGATCCTCTAAGCTGCAACAGGGCATCTCTGGCTTCCTTGTCCCAACTCCTGCCTAGGAACAGAGCAGTTCTTGGAAAGGAGACAGGACAAGGAACCAACCCTTTGAGATTTATCCGATTCAGCCACCTCTCCGTAACTCTCTCTTCAAAGAACAGCAGTGGCTCCAGCTGCCTCTGGAAAATCCTGCACCACACACCAGAAAAATGCTTAACGGAAGAACTATTTCTGCCAGCTGTGAAGRGCAGGTGCCACAAGACGTGAGTGTTTGGGAAGCTGAGAAAGGCCCTGCAGAGGATGTGGTCTGTCTCTGGGAGATGCTGCTACTGCACTTTGGAGAGCATTGTTTTGGATGGCAGTTTCAGCAAAACTGCAAAACTCAGACATATCAAAGTGTGCCAGAAACTCCATCCTACAGCTTCCAGTGCAGCTCAGAACTAAGGTTTCCTTTCTAGCTCAAAAGTAAACTCTGCAGAAGCCACCACAGTGCCTGGGTGTTTTGAGGTACCTGGGGCAGTCAAACAAAGCTGGAGAAGCAGAGGGAGCCTGTCCATGCTCACACGTGGGGAGCAAGGCAGGATACTGCAGGCACCAGGATGGACAGGATGGGATCTAGAACAGCAAATCACTGCTGGAAGGGAAACTAAAACTACCCCTGCACAAGTCTGAGCTGCTTCAAGTGCTTAAGGCACTTTGGATACTTGGAGGGGAGAACTTCCAGGAGAGCAAACGATAAAAACATGAGGTAAAAGAGACACTCCAAATTTCTAACAAGCAGGAAGGAAAACCTGAGTGTAGGGAAAGAGCAAGGAGGCTTCCATGGAAACAGCTCCAAGGTCAGAGGGGTCAGAGGGACAGATTCTGTAAAGGGATTCATTTGTACCCACTGCAGTGCCCACCCAAATGCCTCTGGCACACATTTCCTCCTGCATTCTACCCATCCATCAGAGGGGTCACGTGCAGCTTTTATAATTCCTTTTGAAGTCAAACTTGGCACGTGCAACGAGCCTTTTATACCCAGTCACTGGAAAATACCGTAAAAACTATTTATGATCACCCAGAGAACACCACGGGCCAGTGTCAGGGGAAAGGCTGCACATCAAATGCAGCAGTGGGTCATGTCCCAGGGCACCAGGATCAGCCACGTGCACTCAGCACTGCCAGGGCACTTCAGTCTGTCCTGCAGGCTCTGGRAAAACTCGCTGGTGTCAAACTCAGTGGTGAAACCTGGCAGGACTGTTAAAGAAAATAAAAAATGACAGTTATGTTCTCTTAGAGGATTCACTGGGTTGTTCCTTACAATATTTTCTACTTTTTTTATTTGGGAAAAGATACTTTTGATCATCACTCAATGCCTGTCATGGAACTGTTTTTGTAAAAGTGGGTACCAGCTTAAATCAATCCATGAACCCCAAATTCTCATAAGTCTGTGGGATTTTACTTAGTTCCACCACCTAAAAGACTGCATCAGGTCGAATTTTACAGCAGAGGAGCAGATTAGTAATTTTCTTCAAACAGATGATAGGGGAAGTAATAGCCATCAACAACATGAGCATGGCCAGTTTATTCGGTAAGAGCTTTAACAACACAAGCCAGTCTCTGAAAATAAGGTCACAGTGCTGGAATTAACTGTGCCAAATTGTCAGGAGAAAATGGGACTACACAGCCTTCCYTGCCAGCTTCAGTGGGTCTAATGAGAAAGAGGGAAAAGGGCCAGGGATCCTTAAAACTTAAAAATTATGGTCTCTATCCATCAGATACACACTGTAGCATTAGCTGAGAAAAGCAGGAAAAGCTGAGAAACTACAATAATTCACTTCCAGACATTTCAAAATTCTCACAAAAACCCCAGGCTCTTTAGGCCTTTAGACCAAGAGCAGTGTTTAAACAACTGGTTTTAAGAAATTAGACTTTTTTCACAGGCTGTTTTAAAGACGGGATAAACATTTCATTAAAAGTTTATTGAAACTGTTTGTAATTGCTAATAAAATCCGAATTACTGAAAACTCTAGAAGCACTATAAATACAGTAACAGCTTCACTGTATATTATACAACTATTCAGACCAATACAGTAAAATATTTCCTTGAAAAGCTGGTAACCAAATGGACCCCAGCAGCAGCAGCTGAGGGTTTAGAGGGCATTTCTGCAGCTCAGGCACCCCAGTTACCCCCCACACTCTGCAATCAACAATCTCCTCTCACAGCAGCTTCTGGTCTAAGGGAGACTTAATTAGAAAAGCAAATCACAAGCAGAAATGTTTGGGGATTACACTCCCTTTTGAAGGTATGGGTTTGTGAATTGTGACAGTTACTGATTAAAAACATGACAAAGGTTTATGAAGCATCATTTGGGCAGCAAAACATCGGTCATGTCAGTTGTGTCCACAGAGCTCACTGGGACCCATCCACACGGGATCCACCCACACCTAATAACACCACAGTGGTGGGTTCAATCCGTGTATGGGCCTTTCACTAAAGAGCTGAACCTGATGATCCTTGTGGGTCTTTTTCAACTCTGAATATTGTATGACCCACCCACACTGGGACTCATCCACACGGGGTCCATCCACAGTGGGACCAATCCACTTGGGGATTCATCTACACCAGGATCCATCCACATGGATCCACACCAGGACCACCCACACAGGATCCAGTCATCACACGGGGATCCACCCACACAGGTGTCCACGCACACTGGGATCCACCCACATGGGATCCATCTCCGCAACATTCCCTCTGGGGAAGGCAATCCCATCACTGGGATCAAATCCTCCAGAGCCCAATGGTAGCAAAGCCCTTTTATTCCCCTCCTCTTTCTTTGGGGATAAACCTTAAAGCAACCCAGCCGCAGCCCTACACACCCCAGACTCGGGGCATCCCACAACCCCCAGCCCAGCACTGCTGCCCTGTCGCTCAAGGATTCCCTGGGATCCCTCAGCTTCCTCCCCCAGATCACTATTTGGGAATCCCACCAGCCTGCCAGCACCTGGCAATGCTGCAGCAAGGAGTTAAACCTGCCAGGCTGCGCCTGCCATCCCACAGCACCAGCACCGCCAGCCTGGGGAACAAAACTACTGATTCAACTAGAAATTAAATGTAAGGTTTTATTCCAAACCTTACCCTGACACAGTCATTGTCTATAGCAACCGTGTCCATAACATTCTCATTCTCAAGAGCACAACTTTCTAGTAAAAGGCACATCTGTCAAACTGCAGGAAACATCTGGGAAAATGGTTAAAAAGAAAGAAGTGAGATTAAACCTTTGTTTCCATGGGGTGGGATATACATCCAGAGTATGTTTGCAAAGGTTACTGGTACTTTTCTTGCCTCTTGCTGAGATCTCAGGCTTTTGGATTGGTGCTGAATTTCACCCCATGTAGATATAGGATGATTCACACAATGTAAAATTTTGCTTTTACCTGGGGTAAAAATCCAACACCAGGGCTCGAGGGATTCCCCATTCATTTAAGAGTTGGACTCGRTGATCCYTGTGGTCCTTTCCAACTCAGAATATTCTGTGATTCTGTGGTTCCCATTYCATCCCTGAGTGCACAGGATTCCGGATGCCTTCCCCAAGTGGGTGATCAAACCCCTCTGTGCAACACTAACACAGCTTTTCCCCTCAAGAGGCAGCTTGGAGCCTTGCCCCACCATGGAAGGGTCATGCTCCTTCACAAAAGATGGAAAATGAAAGTGGAAAACATGATATCAAAGCAGAAATCTGGAGCTGGCTAACAAACCCCTTCTGTCTGCAAGTGGAGCAGACACCTGAGCTAACATTGCCTGGTTTTTCAAGTACCTCAACATAAACCCAAATTTTGACAGATAGGTCTTTTTGTGAAGTACTGATAAGCTATCAATCAAATTGCTTTTAGCCCTGAAACTGTTCCTAACAAACCTTTCACATGTGCTTCAACTGAAAGGGACTGGAGTGCTTTCTGAAATTCCCCCTTGGCTAACAACTGCAAAACTCTGTGTTAAATATTAACTCAGATACGGTGGCTCTTTCAAGTCTGTCTCTGAAGGTTCAATTTAAYGTACATTTCTTGAAAACAATTTAAGAATAATTTTATGCAGTGTGTGATCTCCATTAGTAAATGAGAAAATATGTCTGATTCACTCCATCATTCAARCAATGCATACAAGAAAAGAAAAAAAATAAATTAAGAAAAGCAGTTTGAAACCTGCTCTGTGATCCTTTATCCACTTAATCAACAAGAGCCACATTGCCTCMGTTCCACTGAGGAGTTCAGCTCCAACAGGACTGCTTTGAGAGCCCCAGGTGAACCCTAAAATCCAACAAGGGCACACTTGTGCCAAGGACTGGGTGAAGATGCTTCACTCAGCAGATGAGAGACACTTTGGGTGTTCTGAACTGTGTGCTGAGGTTTTTTCCCATCTSCAATTTGTCACAATAAAATGACAGTGAAAACATATTTCTCAACACCACATGAAGTTTGGAACCCAAAGAGCAGCAGTTGCAGCACAGAGCTTCTCTGACAACTCCCACACTACCTCTGAGAGCCAGTTCTGCATCTTTCCAAGCCCTGCTGGAGCCAGGTTCCTCCACAACTGGGACATGATTTTCTTTCAGTACTCAGATCTTACTCAGAATTTCTCCCTTTGAGCAACTCTAAGCTTGATGAAGAAGCAGCTGAGCCTGCTCAGAGCAGGAGGTTGGATGAAATGGTCTAACCTGAATTATTCCACAGTCTTCGAATACAGGTAACTTTTAGGACACTTTTTTTTTTAAGGATGCCCCAGTAATTTCTATCACAGTGTCATTAAAGTGAGCAAATGCCATTGAATATTCATGGTAAAAAACTTGTGCTGTAGGGCAGCTTCAGGACTGTTTTGGGTGGGATTGACATCATCCTTCAGTTTAACGAAAGTGAAGACACAGCCCAGAATTTGAAGAGTCTGAAACTACATATCATTTTGCATGATACACATTAAAGTAACTTACTCATGTGCAGACCTTTTACTACAAGAAAAAGCCAAATTATGTATCACACAAACCAAGAGACAACTATCCCCCAGGCTTAACAGCTGGGAACATTTTGCTGTAGGAAGATTTTTATATAGAAATTAATTGCCATTGCTATCCTAATGCCACCAAACCAAGTGAGAACGAGGGGAAAATTCTCCGTGCACAAGCCTGCTCGTCCCAAACCCCCCAACGCCAACTTGCGGGCTGACGTACTGCACACAAGGGAACAGCAATAATGGTCCCCGGATGAATTCCAAAGGCCATTTCTCTGGAAGGGCCGGGCGGGCGGCAGCGCTGTGCCCGCTGGCCGGGCTGGGGACTCTGAGGGCGGCGCGGCGGCCGGGACAAGGCGGCCTTTGTGTGCCCGGGACCGCGGAGGGGAGGGACACGGGGAGGAGAGAGACACCGGGGAGGGAGGGAACACGGCAGGAGGGAGGGCGGAAACAGCGACAGAACACGGGAGGGAAGGAGGGAGGCAAAGAACCCGGGAGGAGAGAGGGAGCAGGGAAGCGGGGAGGAGAGCAGGAGGGAGTGAGGGAGGGAGGGAGCCCGGGAGGAGAGCGGGAGAGAGGCAGGGAAGGCGAAAGGGAGGGAGGAGAGCAGGAGAGAGACAGGGAAGGAGACAGGGAGCGAGAGAGGGAAGGAGGGAGCCCGGGAAGGAGAAGGGGAGGGAGAGAGGGAAGGAGGCAGCCCGGGAAGGAAAAGGGATGGGAGAGAGGGAAGGAGGGAGCCCGGGCGGCAGCGGCGGCCCCGTGCCCGGCAGCGCTGCCCCGCTGCCCCCAGCGCTCCCTGGCGGGGTCAGGACGGAGCCGCCCGCCCCTGCACCACACAGAATTCTCCTGTCATCCTAGTTCCCCAATCACTCTGCTGTAAATCACGGTGGTTTTAGTGAATTCACGGGAAAACAAAGCCATGTCTAAAGCCGAGCCTCAAAACAAGCTCCCTTCTCCTCCACAGAGCACCACGAAGCCAAAAGCACCTCTTAACTTCAGCAAGATTTAACTTCAGTGAATGCATTTCAAATAAAACACCTGAGGGACACACCAGAAAGTGTGAAATTCAAATAAGGGAATTCCATATTACCAATATTCCATGTTGCTAGGTTTTAATTTGGAAGTACTTGTTCTTCCCAACTGAGGAGTTTATGGGTGTTCACAACTTCTATCACCACAAAAATACAGAAGCTGTATAAGAAAGAGAGGCAATGTCACATGCTGGTTTTTTAAAAATTAATCCACAAGCTCTCAAGTATATTTTATTACCCTAACGCTGAGAATTCTCTCCTTTGAAAAAGCACCTTTGACAAATTGTTCTTTGCACAGAAATTCCATTACCCACTCGAGGATCCTGCTAGGCTTGCCAGGGCATTTGATTCACTCTGCTCCAGAGACTGCACTGCAATAGTTGTGTTTTTCCACGATAAAAGTAAACATACCCAAGTACAGCTCACAAAGGATACTTCAGGGAATTACACCTGAGCAGGGAATGTCTCAAAGCGCTCCATTTCCAAACAAAAGGCTGACGTAACTGGATTTCTAATAACACATCCAAAGCCTTTCAATGGACTCATTCCCACTGAAGCACAGTGGGGAGCTGCTACCTCAGAGTTAAGATCAAATTGCTAACGAAAGGTTCTACCATTTATAATGAACCAAACACACAATTCTTGGCCTATTTAATTACTTTCCAACCACGAGGATGCTGGTGTTAAGTGGATGAATACACAACTCCTTCCCACAACACACTTCTCATCTCCCAACCAAAATTCTTAGGACAGATGCACAGGGTTTAAGTAACCAATTTCTACTATTAAACCAGAACATCAGAATCTGAAAAAGAGGGAAAACATGAAAAACAAAAAAATAACTTCATCGGAAGCAGTTGCAGGGAAGTGAGAGTTAAATTCAGAGAATGTTTATGAACTTTCCTGATATATCTGAAATACAGATGATCAGCTATTTCAGATGTATCACAAACATTTGAGGTTTTGTAATATTCCGTTGAAAGCATATTTTTGTATGGCCAGATCAAGCTTACAAAATAAAGTAGTAAAATAGATGGCCTCATGGATGCTGTTTTAGACTATAATTCATCTGCAGCAGATGGTTTAATTGAAACAGATTAAGTCACATGAACCCTGAACAGAAAACCAGTGCTTTTTATTACAAGAAGATGCACGTTCCATATACAAAATCCCAGAAAGAATCCATTGAGCAAAACCATAAAAATGTGTGACACTGGAAAATATTAGACAGCTCTAACATATAGCTAAGGGATCACATGAAATAACTGCCTGCATCTTTTAGTTCTGAACCTTGGTTGCACATGAATCTGTTGGTTCAGACTTCATTATTTTTATGACCTCCGCTGTATAAAGTGTTATAATGTACGTAACTGCCAGCTGTGTTTTATTTCATCACTAGAAAATGAGCCTGAAAAAAAAATAAAAATCACACTTTTCCCCCATAAAGTTACATAACATTTCAAAAATGCCATAAATCTCCTCGGCTGTGTCATGCATGTGCGCCCCAGAAACGCAGTGCCTGGTTCTTTCCAAGCACTCCTGGCCCCAGAGAAAGGCTATAAATAGTTAATTTTTTCGGCAAGAGGAGGAGGTATGTTGTAAATGAGAAGCGAGCTTTTATTGTTTTGCATTACTTCAGCGCTGGATTCCCGATTTGTAACAAATTCCAAGGCTGCAGACCGCGGGCCCAGCCTGTGAGTCAGGCGGCGGTGATTGATGGGAGGATAAACCCCTGGGTCCGCATCTCCTGACTGCACAGCGCAGCGCGGAATGCGCGGAATGCCGGGGCTGCGGGAGCTCAGGCAGCAGCGACAGGAGCACGGCGCTGCTCCATCGCTTCCTCCAGGCAGGAATGACAGGAATTCTCCCGGCACTGCCAGCCAGGCTCGCATTCCCAGGAATGAGCGCACGGCGAGAATGGCATCTGCTGATTGCCCAACACATGCACCACGCTCATCAACGCCTTACCTGGCCGGCACATTCCACATCTGACTGTCAGAGCCGCGCAATCCCGGCAGGAATGTTTAGCAACAACTGCCGCTTGCCCAGTTGTCAAGGCAGCCCAGGGAGCAGCTGGCTCAGAGCTCCTGGCCTCACAAAAATGCAAAGCACTTGTGTTCCTCCTCCTCCTCCTCCTCCTCCTGCTGCTGCCTCCCCACCCCCAGCCACAGAGAGCCTCAGGATCGGGGGAAGTGAAAGCAGCGCTTTACAAAGAGCGAGGCAACAATACTCCAGAAATCGCAAGGTGAATACGTATGGTTTGCTATAAATAGTTAAAGCTGAGCTAATTCCTGTTACTTCACGCTGTACGAAAACAAAAGAAAACAAAAAAAACCCATCTAATCGCGGCGGCTCTTGTGCAGATCTCCCGCACAAGCTTGGAACAAAGGGGAAAACCGATGGCAAAGTTTGAGCCAGGACACGCTTTTAGCGCACAGATCCGTGCGGGGACAGACGCGAGCACACACTTACAGATGCGGGTTGAACATCCGACTCATTTTCGAGACGTGGTCGTTTTCACAGTCCAGCTCCTCGTCCCCTTGGTCCATGCTGAGCTTCCTCTTGCTGGGGCTGATGGGCGGGGGGCCCGTGCGGTGGTTGCTGAGCGCGGGGGACACGGGCAGGGGCTGCATTCGGGGCTCCCCTCTCAGCGCCGCTTCACCTGCCCGGGGAGACACACAGCGAGTCACCACCACGGCGACAACAGCGACAGTCACCCGCCTCGGGAGCGCGCAGGAAAACCCCCCGAAATCCCCCCAGAGCATCTCCCGAACCGCACGCGTGTGATGCGGGCGTAGGACGGACAAGGCATCGCCAACCCGCACCTTAATGCTGGAACGAGCGGTGAGAAGAGGCAGCAGGAGACGGGGCAGCTCACCCCCGATGATCCGAAATGCTGAACCAACCCATCTTTGAGACAGCTTTTTCACTCAGATTCCCCCTCGCAGGCTGCAATCCCAGCGCCGGGCTGTGATTACCTCACTCTGCAAACCATGACTATTCACAGGGAAATCAGCTTTGTTCCTCTTCTTATGGTCGCGGTTATAAATTCCAGGGCTACAGTTCACGTTAATGCCAAATATTCGAGATGTAAAACTGAATAAACGCTCAGATTCTCAGATGATTCCCTTTATAAAAAGCTGTCCAAAACAAGCTTGTCTGGTATATAACTATGCAAGGGAACAATTAGGGGGGAAATTGGAACTTGCTGATGCAAGTTTTAAGTATGTCCTTAAATGTCTTCCTCTATACTTTAAAACTATGTTTGGAGCCACGAACGAAAGAGCACAATTCTTCAGCAGAGGAATGACAGAAATGCTAATTTCCAACGGGTGGCAGACTGAGTAGATGATAAGTTTTTCTATAATCTAACACTTCCCAGAAAAAGCCATTCCCAGCATATGGGAGCTGTGTATAAATAATTCCTGCAATGATACAGTTGGCCGTGCTCAAACACATGGACAGATCGTTGCTAAGCAGGCATTAAAGCGTGACCACAGCTCTTCCCATTTCAGGTCAATGTCTCACTGCTCCTACAGCCTGAAGCACAGTGCTGCACTTCACCACGGATGGGCTTTACTGGAACTCACATCCTCACGGCCACAGGGCATTTTTAGACCTCGTACGGATTTAAAGATGTTTAAAAAGTGCTTTTGGGGCTCCATCAGGGGCTTGGGGAGGAGCTAAATTAACCAGGGTTACGTATTCTGGTAATATCCCTGAAATAGCCGCTTTTGCTAGAGTTTAAAATTTGTATTTTTCCTACACTGCCAGAAGCATTTTGTTTTCTACACAGCCATAATTTCCAGACCTAAAATTAGGCCCAAGTTAACTCCATCTAGAGCCCTGAGGTACCTGACAATGGAAATCTTTGTGTGCCACCACACATTTTCACATCATCACTGAGGCAGATGATTTATAAAATGCTGCCTTAATTCCACACACGACAAATAACATTTTGTTGGAAAAAGAAGGAGTGAGGAGAAAACCTCCTGAATGTTTACCAGTAAAAATAAACATTCTGCCAATTTAGTCAGCATAATATAAACTAGCAAATATACGCTGACCTATAATACACCACAAGCCATGATTTCTATTAAAGACTCTGGCACCAAATCCAAATAGGAACTTTCCATCTCAGCTCTAAATAGCAAAAACTGTGCCCTGCTGCAAATGCTCTGGGACAGACACCCAGAGCTCTCCTGTTCCAACCAACTAAACACCAATTGAGAAGCTCCCACAACCACCCCAGTGCCACAAGAGAAGCTTCTATCAACACGACCTCTCATGGAAATTGTCTTCAGATCAGTAAATTTGTGCATTTTTCCTTCAGCCTTTGTATTTTGCCCATAGAAACCCCCACCTCCAGAGCGTTCCCATTCTAAACTTTCAAAGCAAAGCACATCACACCAGTTCCTCTCGGTGAGGAATCTCCCTCACTTCTRTCTTTGAAAAGGAAGAATTTAAGACCAATGTCAGAAGATATAGCTTTCAGCACCTGAGGCTGGAGACTGTGTCCTCCCACCCATGCACCATCACTCTTCCCCCTGCACTATCTCCCAGCACTTCTGGGGACTCCAACACCAAATTCCACAACAGCAGTTACAAATTCCATGTAGGCACCTAACTCCTGCTGACTCCTGAGCAACTCCTGACAGGAACAATTTAAATACCCATGTAAAGCTAACTTGGGTGTTTACAAAACCCCCCAAATCTCTGGACATTGTTCAATTCAGTAAATTAGAAACCTGCCCTTTTTCCCCAAACAGAACCTGATACTATACAATTACCAAAATGGGATTTTTTAATTTCAATATTTAAAAATTCATTTCTTCTGTGTATGGTAACAACAGCATTCATATATTAACATCCAGACTGAGTATAAAATCTGATAAAAATGCTATGGTATGCTGGAAGAAACCTATTTTAAAGAAACTTAGCAAAGAAAGGGAAAGCTTCTAATTAAAGCCTATCCAATTTGGTAATGAATTTTGCTGATTATGCAGGGAACACCGAGATCTTCAGCTAAACACACCAGGATCTGACCAGCACCACTGGGCCAGCTGGTCAAAATTAATCAAATTAACCGAACTTTGGACAGGTGGGAGCAGCAGAGTCTCTTACAGGACAGACAGGACAGTTCAATTTGTACAGAACAATGCCAAACCAGAGTCCAGATAACGGGGAAAATCAAGAGGAAAAATCTCTTTACATTGTTCAGAGGGATAAAATGCATATTCCTCTACTGGTTTTGCACAGCACCGTGAGTTCTCACGGGGCCTGCACGTTTGATTAGGGCTAAAACTGCTCTTCATTTCAATAGAATTCCTACCCCACTACTTTCCTCCTTACCAAATGTGAATTTAAAGCAGAGAGAGAGAAACCACAGAGGAGACTATGGCCCCAAATGCTGTTTTAGGGACTAGATTTGTCTCCCCCAGCTGACCACACTCCATGGAAACCAGACTCGCATCACACAGCTGGCAAGACAACACTCTGATAAAACAACTGTGTTTTATAAATTCCCCAACTCCAAACTCCAGGCTTCAAAATTCATTACTGTGACGGCTTGTGTCTGCCCTGCAACTGAGAGCAGAGATACCAAACACATTTATTGTGCCTCTCATAATGCTCCTCTTTGTTTCAGTCAGCAGCTGGTGGAAGGCACTCCAGATCTGCTGCTTTCAGATACTTCTACTTACAACTATTCATACTAGTCCTTTTTTTTTTTTTTTTTTTCCCCTCCTCCTCCTTCTTCTCTTTTTTTATTAAAACTGTTGGGCAACATGATAAAGCACAGACAAGCTAAACAAAGATAACACCGTGACGTAGTGTCTGCCTATAGAGCAGCTCTGCTCTCGGTTGACACCAGCCCATGCAGTCAGCAGGAATGTGCTTTAACCRCTTCGGAGCCTCCACTCAAAAGTGCTCTGAACCAACCCATGCGAACTAAACGTCTGTCAGGCCAGCAGGGCTCCTCCCAGCCCCGCACAGCACCGGGACAGMTCTCTGGAAACAGTGCATGTCCAGCTCTGTTTGCCTTGCTGCGGTCAGCGGGAGCCGCGGCCCCACCGGAACGTCCGCGCAAGGCAAACACCCCAACAGCAMAAGTGGTGTTTTCACAAGTGTGCGCTCGATAGCGAGACACCAGAGGAGCCTGAGATATGTCTGAGAGCTCCAGGAGTCACCAAAGACTGGAAAAAATAATATACACCGCTCTGGCAGCAAGCTTCCTTCCTGTGACCCAGCGACTCGGTATGGGCTGCACGGAGCCGGGGCTGCCGTATCCTATCCCCCTCCCAATTTCCTCTCCCCCGCTGGCTGCCTTTAATGCAGAAGGTCTGAGCATTAATTACAACCCAGAAATGAAAGGCTTTGTCTTGCCAGCTGAAGATTGACATGATGCAGACCTTAGACAGGTTAGAATAAAAACTCCTCAAAAGAAAATCCCAGCACTGCCCTCGCCCGTTTTACTTTTCTGTTCTGCATCTGACAGATGGATTTATCCACGAGAGTGAATTCCTGACAAGTTTATTAACTTTTAGGAAAAAAAAAAAAAAACATTTAAAATTCCTCAGTTGTGGTGTTTGTCATGAGGGTCGACACCTTTAAGGTCTTGGATTGAATTACCATGACCTCAGGCCACTCTATTAATTAAAAACCATGGGCAAGAGCATTTAACAGACTTTAATTAATGGGCATCACACCTTTAATTACCTTTTCCAATACCTGCAGACAAACTCTCATTAGTGAAAGGAGTTGCCTCATGTACTTAAGGCCAAATTCCCAGGAATGAGTAGTACATGAAGATCTTCAAGGGCAGTTTTTTCTATTGATTCAAGATCAAAATTTACTTTCATGGCATATGCTGAAGAGCCAAGATCTTCACAAAAGCAATATAGATGTGAAAAGGATACTGTAAAATAAAATTTATTTTAGTTTTTATCCCTATATTCTAAAAATCATTAGGAGATTAAATAACAAATAGATTGGAATGAATTTATAAACTATTGCATGTTTTATTCCACTATGGCAAACACAGAAGCCAGTCTGTGTCAACATAAATTGGGATAAATGGCATAAAAATTCCAATTCATGCACAAAAAAAAAAAAAAAAATCACATGATTTGAGATATCAAATACCAAGCAGGGAAGTCACCACAAATTACCCAATTCAACAAGTCATCCAAACAAGTTATCAACACAGAACTGCAATGCAGCACCAGAGTCCCTGTGCAGATGTTGCCTCTGGGTGTTATTTCACCTTTCCCTGTACAGTGGGAGAGGACTGATAGCCCTGGCACTGGGGAATTCCCCAGGAATCACATCTGTGTGAAACAGCCTGCAGGCAGCCTTAAAACTGTGCAGTTCAAGGCACATTTGCTTCACTTGCTTGACCAAAGACAACGAATTAATCCATTCATTCTCCCCAGGAGGAAACCTTTGGTCACCATGACAGGCATCCCAAGAAGAATTACAAATTATATTATTTATATCATTGCTGAGCACTTCTGCAACCCCCACTCAGACAAACAAACAAAATCCCTTTCCTAAAAACCAGCATTCTGCACCACTACTTTATTTCTGGGCTGCTTCTAGAGAAGATGTGATTTAAGATGAGCTTAAATAAGACTTAATTCTGGGAAGTAGTGTATCAAACCCTGTAAACAGAGTCACAGTAGTCTGTATTTCCTCTAGAGTACATTAAACAGGCCTATCTGGAGAGCATAATAAAACAGCAAACTGCAGAACAACAAAAAAATAAGTATTAATGGCAACAGCCTGATGAAAAAACACTGCTATGAAATCAGATCTTGGAAATACTCTTTATTATAATTGATAGATTTCTTTCAGCAGCCAACTTACTGATTCCTTTATCTGACACATATTTTACTGGCTTTCTGCTATGATAACAAAAAGCTAATTTAGGAAACCAGAAAGTCACATACACATGTGGAGAAAAATTGGCAAAAGCCTCCTCTTCTCCTCCGTTTACAAAACACATGAAAAGCACTTACTCCTGGAACCAAGCTCTGGCTACCACTGTGCAGGGATCTGTACGCCAGAAAACCCATGGCCAAAACCAAAATACAGCGATTAAAGTGACTGCTCTGTGCTGGCTCCTCCAGCTGCCCCTGCCTGCCAAGGAGGGACACGTTATGCTCCGCACTGCAGGCAGGGACATTAAACAGTGACCTCTGCATTCAATCACCTCCACCCACTTTCCTCCTCCCTCCTTCAAAAGCCTCACAAAGGAGCCAGAATTTGGTACAGCAGCATCACTGGCAGCCTGCAGCAGGCTCGCTTGAGGATCCTGCCAAAAATATACCGTTAATCAAAATTAGAGATGATTTCTACTTAATAGGTCTTGAAAATGCTGTGTTGTGTCCCAAAAGCTACAGTGCAACAGGCAGAAAAGGGCAAACTGGCCTCCCCCGAGCCAAAATCACCCTATTTGTTCCTTCAAAGGTAGTGTGAAAAATGGACTACTCATCTTAAATTCTCTCTCATCACGCTGTAAAAGCACAGCTGTACCAAATACCATTGCTACATCAAGTGCCCTGGCTGGGGAACTGCTTCAGTTCCACAAACTATTTCACACGTACGTAAGATTAACAAAAAAGTCTTTGCTGAACACTTCAACAATGGCTGAAAAGTTCCCTCTGCTCTGCTAAGCAGGTACCAGCTGAGGGAGTCTCCTTGGCAAGGAGGCAAGGATTGGTGGCATGGGAAGAAGAAAGACAGCAGATTTGCCACGGGGAAAGCAGGATGGAATAAATTTTAATGCTGTGGTCTGGCAGAGCTCCTTAATATTTCCTCTGTCAAACTGCAGCTTTCACACCTCAGCAGTGTGACTGTGAGGCTGTGTTCAGTTCCAACCCAACAATGAACTCAGGCTTGGGTCTAACTTTAGAGCATGAGATTACCTCATAAATTTGCAGCCCTCACTTGAAGATAATGTCCCATTTAGGTAACTCTTACAAAACTCTGAAAAAAGTGTTCTTTTCTTCTGCTTAGAGTACCTGTACTCGTGCAAATTGTGGCTAAAACAAGATTCTGATTATCTGGCAGGCAAGATTTGGATGTTGTGTTTACAACACTTGTTAACATCAATGTCAGAAAAGGATTTCTCCGTGTTCCACACAGGATGGGTTTGTGCTCAAGGAGCAGGGTCACATCCCAGGAGCACTCCTTTGAGCCCTTGTGCCAGCTCTCCCAGGAAAACCCTGCATCAGCCATCTCAAGTCAGTTAAGAGGGACTAAAAATTAGCACAGTTATCATTTTGTGTTGGCTCAGAGAAGAACCAAGCTCTGGGCTAAGCCGAGTCCAGCCAAGGGCAGCAGTTTGGGCATCCCAAGCACAGAAGGGGAGAAAGGAAGACAAAGGGAGAAGAATCAGCTACATTTCCTGCAGAAAACAGTAAATTCCATGTTCTTTTTTGCTTAGCAAACATGACATTCCTCTTTACTGGGCAGCAAAAGACACGTGTGATAGTATGATTTTATTGAAAATGTAAAAACATTATCAATAAAAACATTTTTGTGAATGAAATATAATTAAGGCAACACGTTGAAGATGATGTTTCCCAGACCAAAGGTGGTTTCAGATCTAGGTGTTCCTCTTTTTTGTCACCCAGTCCGTGAGTCTTAAATGACTTTGTTACATTAAAGATGGCAAAGCTAAACTGATCAAAGAGCAGCCTGTCTTTTAGCTGAAACAATCAAAGCCAGACCTGCCATCTATTTCAAAAGTAAATCAAAGTCACAGCAAGGTCACAACAGAAGGAATTGTTAGACCAGGGGCTAAGGCAGTATTTCAATGCTCTAAATCCTACCTTAGAGCAGCATTTGCATGGGATGGCAAAGACAGACAAATTCAGTTTGTGAAAGCTCAGATTTGAATAATTCCTCCTAAAGAGAAAATATTTGCTACCCTCCCTCTGTTTGTTTTTTGATATTGTTTCTATTAGTGGATACTCAGGTTTAAAACTACCCCCCTCTGCTCTGATGGCTGATATTCCATGGGTATGATCCTGTAACACAAACTAAATTCTGGGTATTCAGTGTCCCTTGTGGATATGAACACAGTCAGGATGTTCTAAAGCAACCACGCTCCAGACATTAATTGTGAGATGGTCACTTGCAATGGGGTCATATTAAAAGTAAATCAAATAAATTGTGCACTGTTTCCTTCATAAGGATTTGAAGCAAATTTGAAACAGAAAGGTAAAAAGAATATTCTACTTATTTCAACTGGAGCCTATTTTTAGCAATACTACAAGCTTTTATTGCAGTTTAAAATAAACATGCTCTGAACACCTTTTCTCACGTTATTCTCCCTTGCTACATGTGGAAAAATTTGGAACATCAAGAAAATGAGCTTTCTAAAAGAGCTGTGAAATCTGATATTGCGCTTTTCCAGCAATGTTTCTTTTATTCCCATTTTATTTTTCCCCATATTCCCTACCTGGAAGGTAAAATGGCCCTCAAGAGAGGACAGAAATGCTTTAAAATATGAACAGAAAAGCAGATGTATTTAAAATGTTAGTAAAAGACATGCACAGGTGGGTACTGCCTTTGGGATGGATCTGGAATAAAGCAGGGTCACTCTGCTGGCTGCAAGTCCTCAGTGCCCATTCCCTGAGGGGATCCCTGGGAGTTGCATCCAAGTGACCAAATTCTCTTCCTAAACCACTGAAATGAGGAAAAAAAATCACATTTGGCCCCGTGAACAGAGGAGAAAGTTGGATTTCCAGTTGGTTTTGCTACCTGATGGCAGCCTCGCGGGCTCCCATGCGAGGGACGCGGAGCCTCTCCGGCCACGCTGGACAGAATAGCCAAGATTTTAATCCACTGAGCGGCAGAACAATTCCAACCCATCTCCCACAAAGAATCCATTGTGGAGAACAAAATCCCTTTGTCCTTCAGAACGGGCTCCAGAATCCCTTCTGCAGAGGGAAGCGAGGCAGCAGTGACAACTGTGCAGGGCACTGGAGCACTGGCAATCCTCAGCAAACCACAGCAGCCATTCAGAGCGAAACAAGATCGTCTTTTGACCATGCTCTGGCCATGGAAAACGAGCGGGACGTGCCAGTTCCTCATGTGCAGGGCTTTGCTGAGGCTGAGAGAGAGCCCACAGTAAAACAGAGCAAATTCAGCTCAGCACAAGCCYTACAGGGTGGATAATAGAGAACCTTCAGCCCTCTGGATTTGTATTATTCTGAGACACCTCAACACTCCCTCACATGCTGCTCTCATGCAGTGTTTTAATAACCAAGAACTTGGGAAGGCTTCTAGAGGAGCACAGAGAACAGAGCAGCTCGTGAGATACAGAGGAAAGGATTCCACWTAACTTCTCCAGGGTTATGGGTGCTGGTATAAAGAAGCACATAAAACCTAAAATATCACCCTTGTTCCTGTCAGGACTGTCTTCCAAAACAAACAGGCACAACCACCACTAAGAAAAAGATATTAATTCTGTGCCTCTGACATAGCAGTTTTTAATCTTGGGTTCATGCCACACAACTACATTAATTTTACTGGGGGAAAAAAAAAATGGCTATGAAGAGATGTACAGAAAAATTTTAGGGAACCAGAGAGCACAAAAACTTGAAAACTGTTGCTCTGCTAGAAGATTCAGCTGTGAAAAAGCTGGTAGCAGAGAATTAATTCCTGCCCAGAAGGACTGAAGGTGGTGGATGTGAATTCAAACACCCCCACCCAGGCCAGCAGCAGTGCTGGGATTGCTGGAGGCTGTCCCAGGGATAAAAGGGAGCCAGTCCCATGGTGCCAGGGGATGGATGGATGGATGGATGGCAGCACTGTCCAGCTCAGAGCCCGGCTGTTTATTTCACAAGCAGGAGGGTGGTTTGTGGGGCCAAGCTGCAGGGTCACTCCAAATCAGTGTTCTCTCCAAGGGGAAGAGAAGGCAGGGCAGATAGAGGGAGGGATTGTGTTTGCTACCAAGAAATTACACGCTGCTGGGCAGCCTTTCTCACAGTTTTCTGGGCACTGAGGACAGGTTTTCCAGAACTCTTGGAAAAGCAAGAACAAGCAGAGGTTCTTATTTTATCTTGACAGTCATGGGGTTGGAAGGGGTGAGCAGTACCCAAGTTACACTSTGCAGCTCAAAGACCTGGGATTAGGGCTGTGTCTTCCTGCCCTATACCCACCAGTCCTTAGCCAAATCTCCCTTTTACAACAACTCCAGGCTCCTTCTCTATTTATTTCAGAGCTGCAGAAGCAACTCGCTCCTGACAAAACCCAGAAAAGAGAGGGAAGTGCAGATGGGTTGGTAAAACAAAGGTAACAAAAAAACACCAGCTGTGTGTTTGCGACCCACGGCTCACATCACACTATCCCCACAGGAGCCAGAGACCAAACCTCTCCCTGCATTACTGTGATAACCATTCCCCAGTGAATTACCTGTTAAATCCTTCCCTGTCTCACTTGAAAAACATTTCTGCAGATCTCTACCCCCTTATCACACATTTAAGATGTTCCACCCTATAATTAAGCAGGGGCTGTATTAACTGTGAAGCTTTTAATGGAACCAAACAGCAGTGCTGGGGGCAGTGAGACACTGCATTATTAATTAAAAGGTTTGGAAGCACTGCTGCAGCTCATAAATGGGCTCAGCCTGGCTTGCACTGCACGAGCACAGCTGGACTGCTGTTTCATTAAGTCTCTGATCCCAACCCATCCTCCAAAGAGAATATAAAAATTAACTGCCAGCATCCTGGGCACATTCCTTTTATGCAACTCAACAGGCTCTGATCTAAAGGAGCTGACCTGGGGAGGTYCTGTGGCTCAGACAGGGGAGCTTCAAATTCTTCCCAGCATTGTCTGTAAGGGCTCATTCCTTTTATCAGCTAAAAAACCTGAACTACATCCACTGAAGGAGATTCCATCACCTCAGCTTGGGACAGAGGGACCAAAGTCACAATATTTTGGTCCAAAAGCTCCTCTCTCCCCTCCATGACTGCTGAGCACAAAGCAAGGATCAAGTCCATACAGCAGCAGTCCAAGTCTCATTGTTTTGATCTGCTTAGCTGATTAATTACATATTTTATTTCACATCTCAAACAGGTAAAAGCAATTTTCTTTAGTAAGAGGTCACCATAAGGTTTAGCAGCCATGACAAAATATTCCAACTGAGGCACTYGGAATGCTGCTGTCAGCTTTATCCCAGACTTCTGTGAATTCAACCACTTACAGCTCTTTATTCCCCACAGTAAATAAGGATAAYGTTCACTGTTTATTTCACAGGGGTGGCCCAAAGTTGAATTAACTGGGCTTCTGTGAGAGCAAGGATTCTGCAGAGAGGATTCAAAATACATGCAAATGTGAGTATTAAAGTGTTTGTTGTCACACTTGTTTCTAAATGCACCAATTGAGAAACACTTGAACGGGGTAGTGTTCAATTTACTGTACTGCAAAGGAAAGCTCAGAACTTAGCTGTTAAGGCAAGTATAATGTACCTCAAAGCAGTTAAAATCTTAGATACTTGGACTTCTAAGGGTTTTTAAAGAAAGATAACTTAATTTTTTTAATTTTTTCTTGTGATGAGCTGAGTTAAATACATGGATTATGTAACATCACCGAGAGAAGCATTTTCGAAGATATAGAACCCAGGCAAGGCTCTGCAAACATCCTTGCAAATGCTGGAATTCCTATTTTTGCCACCTTTGCTAAATAGCTCAGTGTGATGCCTAGAGCGGGACAAGAGCAGAGTGTTCACCTCTGGAGCTGCAGCCCTGGGTTTGGAGTGTTCAGCAGGAAAAGTGTGCACGTCAGCACTGCCCCAGCTGGCCCGAGGAGATTTAATTCACGCCAACCACAGAGTGGCTGCGAGAGCTCCGAGATGCCACAGCAGGAAAGCTGCAGGGTGGGGGTTAAACAAGCACCAATGCACACCAGATGTCTGGGGAGGACATCTAAAAAAGATCCGGAGCACGAGGAAGAATATTAAAAAAAAAAAAAATCCCTTTCAATGCCATAAATATTTATACTAAATCCAAGGAAGTGGCGGAGTTCAAACTTGTCCTATATGAATCATACAGCATTTCCCTCACCCCGTCTTCATTTCATGTGTTCTGAATAAAAGCTCCACAAAGGAGGTGCCACAGTTGTGTCAACTTCTTTTTCTGTATGGTAAGAGCAGTTTTTGTCAAGCTGCTTTACAAGATGTTGCTTTCCAAAGAATATAAACACAACAACTAAATAGTCCTACTTTTCTTGGCTAGCTCTGGTGTGGCATTTGCTGATCTTCCTAGATCATTTAGATTCATAGAAATAGTTTCCTTTTGCCTGGACAACTTTAATTTTCGTTATAGGGCCATTTAATTACAATTAGCAGAGCATCACAGAGAAAACACGTCCAATGTTGGAATCTGGAGCCAAGAAACCAGAATTTTCTGCTCTGAAAGTGTCCAAACCTGCTACTGTCACAAATATCTTARTTTACTTTCAGAAGTGAGACCTACTGAGCATCAGCAATTAAATGAAGTCTCAATACCATCTCTGAAGCGCAGCCACAGTGTGTTGATCCCATTTGTAAAAGAAGTAAACCCCCACTCATTCCCAAAAGAACAACAGCCACTCAAAAAGATCCACTTGGCAGCTTTGGGTTTCACTCTTCTCATGCAAAAGATGGCTGGGCTGGGCACTTTGTAGATTGTACAAAAGCTATTGCCAATCTGCTGCTCTGGGATTTTGAGTTAAAATAAAATATAATGAATGTTCCAAATTGGCTTATATTGCCATACAGCAGTGCCATTCCTACTCTGGGCAAAAAAAAAAAAAGAGGTAGGATTATTCACTAAATCTCTCTCACATCTAACTACAACCCATATTTAAAAGCAAAAAAAGCCCCTGTTTCTGCATGCTGAGAAATAAATATTAAGCCTCACAAAGCAGGAAAGTGCAGTGCTGAGAGGTTTCCATGCCTGCCCTGTCAAATGGGTTTCCAGGAAAAACTACTGCTTTTTAAACACAACCGGTTCCAAACTTTTCCTGGGAGAGCAAATACATTTCCTGGAACCTGCTAGCAACGTTTGGAAGAATAGGAGGAAAGTTACACACTACAATGCCTGGTTCTCACAGCTGACAGGGAACGCTCCAAGCTGATGAGGAGGGAAAAGGAACATGTCTTTAAATAATCAGYGACTCTTGTAACAATGGGAATTAGGAAAGGACAGGAGCCACGGGTTTTGTGAGGGAACTGAGCTGGCACCAGCCTGCTGAAGGCAACTTCCCTTCCTCCCTGTGTGCCACAAAGGCTGCAACATTCCTCTTTATCCCAAATATTACCTGCCTCCGTCCATGAACACCACATTGCGGATGAGCTTTTCCTCCAAAACCAAAATGAGGCGCAAAGCATCATGTAACATTTTCAGGGGGGAAAAGCTGGAGTGCACCAAGTGCTACTATGTCTCACAAGTTCTTGCTTTTAACAAAGCAACAACRAAGTTTAAAAGGAAAGGAAAAAAAAGTGTTACTTAAAAAAAAAATCTGATACCAAACAGTGCCATGAAATTTAGGCAAGGAAACATTCTAAACTCTTGTTTAAAAAAAAAACCTGATACCAACCAGTGCTGTGAAACTTAGAAAAGGAATGACTCTAACCTCAGTTTCACACTTTTGTCCCCACCGCCTATATTTCTGAGATTTAAGGACTGCCACTCCTATTAAAACTAGATCTCTGAAGATCTTTGATGAAATCCCATCACCTCACCGAGGTTTCTGGGTGACTTTTTCTCTGGCTGGAGCCAATGCTGTGGTGGTGCCGGGTACCTCGGCTGCACCAAGGTTGCACAAGAAGCTGCACTGAGATGTTTCTTAACAAGGAATGACCTTTTCTAAGGGAATGGCCTGAAGTTGCATCAGGRGAGGTTTGGGTTGGATCTCAGGGAAAGGTTCTTCCCCCAGAGGGTGCTGGGCACTGCCCAGGCTCCCCAGGGAATGGGCACGGCCCCGAGGCTGCCAGAGCTCCAGGAGCGTTTGGACAGCGCTGCCAGGGATGCCCAGG
Source organism: Parotia lawesii (assembly GCA_003713295.1). NCBI lineage: Eukaryota > Metazoa > Chordata > Aves > Passeriformes > Paradisaeidae > Parotia > Parotia lawesii. The sequence goes on from RAHM01000182.1 coordinate 1,011,933, forward strand.
GTGGGATTGTTGGGGKGTCTGTGCAGGGCCAGGGGCTGGRTCCATGATCCTGTAGGTCCCTTCACACTCAGGATATTCTGTGATTCTGAGAACTGAAGTCCYCCAAGCTCGCCTTACCCTACAACCAGTGCCAGACTACTCCTGCTATTAAGACCAAACCTCTTCCAGCTCCATCCATCTGTGACATGAGGTTTACAAGTGGACAGAGATAACYCTAATTAAGAGCTCAACTGCCTGTTCAGTGCCCTGGAGGATCCATCTCCCCCCATCCCTCCCAGGACACACACCAGTGCTCCCCGAGCTCCGCGCACCGCTGAGCCCACTTGTAGGGACAGGAGTGAGAACGAGAACTCCTAAAAAAGCTGTGAGATGAAGCACTGGGGGCAAGCTGCCTCCAGGAAACCCAGAGGGAGCCTGGTGGCACTCGTGGTGTCTGTTCCTGCCCCCCAGCCTCATCCCACAGCTCTCCCCAAAGGCAGGGACAAACAAAGCCCCTGTGTGTGCAGCTATCCGTGCTGGCCTGGGGAGCAATTTCCAGGGAGATGCTACAGGCTGCAGGAAAAACTGGCTGGCTTTAAAGAAGGAACTCAACCCCAAGCCCCTCACGGTTCTTTAACGCTGAGGAAGTATAAAGCCATTTTTGTAAACACTCCTCCAGGAACTTGTGTTCACCACTACCTCACACTATTATCAGTGAGAAATTATAGGCTCTGTCCTGCTGGATTATTGTTAGTGTAAACAACTTTGCTAAATTGCTTGGCACTCTGTCTGCATGCAGCATGTTCAAACTCTGTAGTCTATTCAGCCAAAATCAAATATAAAGGCCCATCTGTATTAAACCTCAAGAAGAAATTAATAGACAACTATTTTCATGCAAAGCAGATATTTWAAAAAAGGCAAAGCCAATACATATGGATGAACTTTTTCATTCATAATTTTAGATGCCACACAATGAAGACTGTTGTTTAAGCTTTATTTTTCCTCTAACAGCTCTCCATACAATACAGTGCATTGTTCAAACTCTGGAGCAATTTAAGCTTTTTCAATGTCTCCTAAAATCCCTGGATTTATATCCAAAGAGACCTGGCACTGTAACAAATTTGACTTGTGAGTAACAAGTTACAGCCTTTAAGCAAATTGCTCATTAACACAGAATTCAACTTACTGCTACAAACCTCACTACCTTTTATCTCAGGAAAAAAAATATGTTGCCTATCTTATCTACTGAAAGCTGTGGGATAACACTCTATTATATTTAGGTTTTTAATTTCCTTGTTTGAGTTCTCAGTACAAATGCTGAACTAGCATCCAGGGTGAGAACAACAGAACTCCAAGGGGAAAAAAAAAAAAAAGAGGTTAAGTATGACCTAAATCTATCCTGCCTTTGATGAACGAGGAAAATAAACTGAATTTTGATGTCAGTACTGAAGAGGATATTCCCAACTTCATGCTAGGAGGAAATGAGTAAGAAAAGCCCAACTGTGAAGCTGGGGCTCTTTGTTTTTTTCCTGAAGATGAAAGAGATTGAAAAAGCAAAACCCACAGAATGTTCTATAAATGGGGAACATTCTGTAGGTGCATCTTAATTTACATGGCTTTGAACAGGAATTTTACACTGCATTACAAATAAGAACACTTAATTCGCCRTGAAGGAGATTCTTATCCCATTCTTAGCAGAAGAACAGTGCTAAAGTAATTTTATATATTTAGAAACTAACCCAAACTTTGGAGTTAATAGGATAAACTGATGTTACAAACACAGAGAAAAATGCAAGGTCAGCAGAGAGAGCTGATGGAAACTCTTCTTCAGAACTTAAGAAAACACGGTGCATTTCATTAAAAAGCAAATGAAGTTAGCAGAATCTGTGCCTCTGATAGCAAACATGTGAAGTGGCCTTTTGGGGAAGACAGACACATATTCAGGATGCCTTGCAGTGCCCTGAGAGGACACTCAGCTCTGCGAGCCAAGGAACGCTCCAGCGTTACAGGAAGTCAGTGAAATAATTATGTAATATGCCACTAACTAATGAAAGCTGTCCTGAAACCAAAAAGGGGTGTTTTTCTAGAAATCTGGATCCAATTTTCTTCATTAAAAACAAAAAAAACCAAAAGTCCCAGTCTTCTSCACTGTCCAGAGAACTCTGCATAACTATTTTGAGTGCTCCAAGTCTCCTAACATGCCTGGGGGATTTCTTAGCATCTTATTGCATTTCTTTATGCCTCTCCCAGCACAGCAGTTCCAGCCCTGAGAATGCAGCAATAACCCAGAGCATCTGAAACTGGGAGAGAGAGAGGAAGGAAGGAAGGCAGAAATCTGCCTTCCAACACACCACCACCATCTGTACGCTCCCTCGGATAAACAACAGAACGAAACAAATCTGCCTGGAGACTGCACCTCCTCATGCATATTCCGTGGGAAACCAGGAGCCAAAACTCACTGGACGGCCCTGGAGTCAGAGAGCAGGATCACCTGTGCTCTGTTTTGTTTAACTCTGAGCACTCCATTACCTCACACACCGGGCTGAGAAAGAATATCGAGCTGGAGCGAAGTGAGTTTCCACCAGAAAACAAGATGCAGCTGTTCCAGCCCTGAATACCTGCCGGGATCAAGTGCCTGTCATTTGATAGGAAGCACTGGGAATGCCAGCCTGCCTCAGAATGCTGCTGCTCCCTGGCCTCTGCACCTCAGCGAGGGCTCCCAGGAGCTTTCTCATGTCCCTGAGCTCATTAGGGAGAAAACAATGATATGAAAGCACTCCTCATTAAACTGGCCGTTGTTGATCACTGGCAGCAATGCTGAGTAGAAGAATATCGGATGTGTTCACATAAAGATGAGCATCCAGATGCCAAGGCAACAATTCTCCAATTATTTCTTCTTTTCTTTCCCATTGAACCAAATATATTACAATATATTGCTTGAAATGGTCGATCATCACTAATATAACTCATTTTCCATTGGTGAGGACTAAACAATCCCATTTGAATGATTTAAAAATTTTCTTTCACTGGGGAGGGAGASAGAACTCAAATGTCTTCTTTACGCAACTTGTTAAAAAAACCCCCAACTCACTGAAATTCAGATTTTCCTCCAAAAGCATCAGTTGGATTTGAGACTATCATGGGGCATCATGGGGGCTCAAAACTTGTAAAGATACTAAGAAAACCCTCAAAAGGATACAAATTATCAGTGTAAAACAAACAACCTTTAGGAAAGGAAATGGGTTTATTCCAGGCTTCAGAGTTATGGACCCCCTCGCAGAAACTCTTTCCCCTCATCTCTGGTTATAATCCTTTTCCTGGCTGTTTTAATTACATGAGTGTGCAGAAATTTCCAAGAGGTTAAAAAGGCACCTCTAGAGATCATCTAGAAACCTCCTGCTCTAAACAGCCTCAAGCAGGGTGGGATGCTCAGGGCTCCAGGTGGGATTTGAGTATCTCCGAAGGCGGAGACTCCACAGCCTCTCTGGAGAACCCGTGCCAGTGTTACACCAACCTCACAACAAAAAATAAAAGAAATCATCCCATGTTTGAGAAAAGAGCCAACCTCAGGTCAGGTTCCAGCTGCAGAGCTAAACCTGCAGCACAGCCTCCCTTCTGAACAGTTGATGGGGGCACTTCCAGATCTCCCACTCCCAGCCCAGCCCCAGCACAAGGACACTCTGCTGCCCACAAGGCAGATCCCTCTGTGTTATCACCGTTTGCCCTCTTCCCCCAGCGAGGAAGGCAAAATCAGCAATGTGTTTAATGACCTAAACAGCACCTGGACACTGTTTCCATGCTGGAAACTCCATGGCTGGAGCGTGAGCACGAATGGCACGATTCAGGAACAGAAGGAGATGAGGTTGTTGGGAGGTTCCAGCCCCTCCCAGCCAGGGAAGACTCTCCAGGGCTGGCATCAACTCAGCAGCCTGCAGCTCACAGGGAACCAATTGCTATCTGTGACTCTGGCTGGGCAAGAAAAAGCAGGACTCCTCTYGGGATGCAAATTACACTCCTCTGCTCCATGTTGAACTACAGGGCTGCCAAAGGCACGCGGTGGAGGAACTTTTCCTATTTCTTAGGTACCAACACATCTCTCACGCACAGGCTGCAGCTGCAAATCCAATAGTTGCACTGCCAGAGGTGGAAAAGTAAAACCACCAGTAAACGCCATAAAACACTACTGACACATCTCACCAGCATACCCACCATCTMAAAAAACAAAAACCAAATGTTTCAAGAGAGAATGTAAAGGAATAAGGAACCCATCTATTTCCTGTGGCCTACAGGCCTACCTTCTTCTCCTCTGAAATTTCAAACCTGTCTTCCCATCACACAATGTATTTGTATCCTATCCTACATCTTCAAAAGTACTTTTCAGGAAGGCATYAATTTATAAGTAGTTCAAGTTTGGCCTTCAATAAATCCTAATTAATTGAGGTTGAAAGGGCATTTTGTTGTCAATAGAGCAACTACTGCAACAGTGTCCCTGGAAAGACAAGATCCATCACTGCTGACACAACTCACTTATAAAATAAATACCATGGCAGAGGCCTGGAGGATCTGTAGGCATCTCTAAAATACCCTTTGAGTTCAGAGCAGATGTTGCCAGTGTTTATACTTTTTAAACCATTGGGATATAAACACCTCACTATAAACACCACCGAAGTTTTGCTTTTCTTTTCTTCATTTTGTGTGTGTTTATTTTAGTGTTAAAAATGTTAACTTCCAGAATAAGGAAAATAGCAACAGATGTCTAACCTAAACAAAAACTGCTCCAGTAGAGTGTATTCCGTAAGCTGTTCTTTTGCTTTTGAACCATTAAAGCTAAGATCTGGTTAAATAACAATTACTGGAGAAGAGGGTGGGGAAAAAAAGGGGGCTGGAAAGAATCTTCCATAAATGTTAGGCATAATTACAATGAATTGAACTAATGAGCCAAAACTACAGATCAACAAAACTTAGTCAACAAAACACTCAGAAAGATGTATTATGTAAATAAAGCTTTGCATAAAACTCCATGGTCTTCACCAGAAGTTATCAATTGCTTCCAAAGAAAACACTAATTACTGCAGGGAGCAAGCAGTGAAAAATTTAAAGGATCCTGAATAGAAAGTTAAAGGATCCTGAAAGTTGTTTTTCCTTTTTTTTTTTTTTTTTTTTAACTAGTTTTCCTGCTCTAACAAAGAAAGCATGGGATAAGAAAGAAGTTGGGACCATTGAATCCCAGCTCTGTATTATTCAGCTCAATCTTCTGTACAAGAGCTTTACTCAATATATACATATTTGTGCAGGAAAGAAAAAGAAGGAATAAAAGGAGAAACAAAGCTATTAACAGTACAACAGGGAGCCCCTCCACTTCCTGAAGGGAAGAAGTGTGGCCGTGCTGGTTTAGGGATAGAAAAGACTGTAATTTCCAAAGTGAGATTCAGCTGCCTGTGTTCTGGCCTGGCCTGTTTCTGAGCAGCGTGAACAGAAATCTCCTCGGCCTGTGCATGCTCCTCATTGTTCCTTTCCTGACAACTCCAGCAAGTTTATTTTCCAAACGAACATGGAAAACCTTCCTGCTGAATCAGAAAAAAAAAAAAAAAAAGAAGCTTTTCGCGGTGCCTGTGTGCGGCTACAGCAAAACCAGCCCCGCTGCCAAGCCGAATTAGCTCAGCGGTGCCTTTCTCTCCAGGCAGAGCCAAGCCATAACCACTTCTCCGAGCCGCACGTAGAGAAAACTCCGCGAAGATTAAGAAACCGATTCTGCCCTGTTCCCTCAGGCGCCCTCCCAGCAGGGCCGAGAGCGCCGGGCAGGGCGAGCGGGGCCGGGGCCAGCGCCGGCGGACACCGGGGAGCCGCGGGGCCGCGCTCCAGCAGCGCGGGCGTTGTGTAACCCCGGCGGGGCCGCGGCCGGGGCGGCGCTGGGGGAGGCGGCTCCGGGGGCCGAACAATGGCCACGGCCCCGCGGGGACACGGGGGGACACGGGGGGACACGGGGGACACTCGGCCGGGGCAGCGGCCGTGCCGGGCCCACGCGTGTCCGGCCGCGACCCAGCCCCGCGGCGGCGGGAGGGGCGGACAAACCCCCGCCCGGCCTGTAGCGCCAGCGGTGCCGCCGGCGAGGGAAAGCAAAGCTGGCGCTGAAAACGCGCCTTGTGAAAAAATAAATAAATAAATAAATAAAAGAACAGAAAAAAACAAATGGAAAGAAAGAAATCCCTGCCCTGAAACAAAGCTCTGACAACAGCCCGCGGGGCGTCCCGCACCGGCCATCTCCGAAAACATCCCCGCTGACAAACAACAGCGAGCACCGCTCGGCGAAGGGATCCATCCCTCCCCCGTGCGAGGGCACCATTGATTTCCCGTGGCGAGGCACCATTACCTTCGTAGCACAGGATGCCGATATTGTTGTTCATCTTGTCCAAGTACTGGTAGTTCAACAGGTCCATCCTCATAAACAGCATTTATCGGGCTGGCGGAGAGGAGCGGCTCCGGGAGGGGGAGGCGGCCGGGCAGACGGTGCCGAGGCGCTCCCGGCTTCCAAACTCCAGCAGAGGCCCAGCCTGGAGCGGGTCGGGAAGGGGGAGCGGGCTCCGAGCGCTCTCGCTCCGCTGCCAGCCCGCCGAGGGGAACGCGCTACGGGGCGGGGGGGGTGGCGGGGCACCCGTGCGGGGTTCTTCCCAGTTAAAAAAAAAAAAAAAATTAAAATAATAATAATTAAAAATAAGAGTGTAAAAGCAAAGCAAAGGCGGCGGGAAGAGGCGGCGGGGCAGGGCAGGGCAGGCAGGCAGGGAGGAGGGCAGGTCCGCGGGCGCAGCCCGCTGCGAGCGCCGGCGCTGACAGCGGCAGTGCCCGGCACTGCCCGCGGGCCCCGAGCCCGCTCCGGTGAGAGCCCGGCCCGCCCCGCGCAGGCGCCGCCGCCGTGCCGGGGATGCTTTGTGCTCCGGATCGGCCCGAGCGGAGCGGGGGGCGGCCGCGGGCAGCGACAGGGGGAGGGAGGAACGAGGGGAGGAGGGAGGGCACGGCCGCGTCAGAGCCGCTCGCACAGGAAACACCGCCCGGCAGCACGGGAGGAGGAGGAGGCTGGAAGGGGAGGAAGCGGCGGCCGCGGCGCTGAGGGGCCTCCTCCGGGCACTTTGGGGGGGGCGGATGCTGATCATTCTGTTTCAAACTAATGCTGCCTTTCCAAAGCCTGTTTGACTCCCCAGCACGGCCTCGGTGCCTTACAGCGAGAAGCGATGCGGTTCTACAGCAAGAGGACAGAACGGCAGCCATGGAATCGCGGGATGGCATCACAAGAATGATAAATGGAATCACAGGAATGAGAGAGACAATTAAAATAAAAGGCGTGAGCCAGTGGCCATTTCCCCATGTATATAGTTTATATATAAATAGTTTTAAAAGGTTTCTCTCCACGCGTGTAAACAGGCATCGCACACATTGCTAGAATTCCACCAGGGCACAGCCAGATCGGATTCTTTAAGGGCTATTAGTGGTTAAACGTTCCGGGCTCTGGATCTTCAGCAGCTGCCAAAGCTCGGGTTGAGATGACAGAAGTGAYGGAGGCTGGTGCTGCTGCTCTCCCGTCCCAGGATGTGGGCTGCCCTTCTGCAGTCCCAGCCTGGAGCACAAAGGCTCCGGCTGCTCAGACAGATGTGCGCGACTCATCCTGGGAGGGCAGAACATCTGGARGGTGGCAGCATGTGCGAACCTAATGGGCACCGGTTTGCGTTTCCTGCGGCCGATCAGCACCTGAAGTCTGGGGCTGATACAAAAAGAGAAATAAACGCCGGGGAAGTTTGCTCCAAGAGAAACTAAAAAAAGCTAATGGAGTCCTAATTTTCCCTCTGTTCTCTTCGGCTTGGAGCACGGCTCATCCCTGCCCATCTGGGATGGGGAATCCTCATGGTACACACAAGGGCAGATGGTGAGAACCAGTAAAACACTTCCATCTACACCCTGAGAAGTTCTCCCCTCTGCTAGAGAAGGGGAAGGCAGGACATGACAGAGCCAAGCCACAGAGTGGCATTTTGAGAGTTACTGCTTGGATGCTCTGGGTATTTCAGTGAGAACAGGYGGTTTAAATTTACTGCTGGTATCTACTGAATATCCTAAGGAAGTTTGCCTAGAACCTAAAAAAGGTTTCTCCTCGCTTCAGATACACAATGCTGAGGTAACAGCACATTTCTTGAATGGTATCTAATAAAAAGGTGCAGTTGTTTTGCAAAAGTTGCAACCATGCAGACCAAAGCAGCCCATGACATTTTCTAAAAAGAGAAATATCTTTTATAAAGAATAGAGTATGGTGATTTTTAAGCARGGCACTAGAAGTTTTGCATATTGTGCATACACAGAGATATTCTACACCAATCCATCAAATTAAAACAGCCATCCAATCAAGACATCAAGAGAAGTCTGAGCCCTCTAAGATATAAACAGCAATAAAAATCCACACCTACAACATTTTAAAAAGAGAGGCACGCTTCTTCAGCATGAAATGCAAGTTCCTCACCAATTTTGGGGACTATTTTGATATGTACAGTTTTTAACATAGAGAGCATCCCTGAATTCACCTGACTGCAACACGTTTATTGGATGCTTGGGAAGGACAAGAAGTATTTAATCTTTTCACTTTAAAATACTTAAAATTTTGTGGGAGATGCAGGAGAAGAGGAAGAAAAGAAAGCACTATTTAAACCAATTTAAAGCTGTGCCGTACTAGACAGGGGYGCACATGGGCATTACAATTCCAAGTCCAATTTGAATTCTCCTCTACATTCAAAGTTACGTATTTCTCCAAGCTGTTTGGAAAAGCATGGTTGGGTGTTGTCCAGACACTAATAAAGGAGTTAATTCTCCTTTCTTAGACCAGCAGTCACTGGTGTGCAGGTTTTTGGGCAATAGTAATCCCTGTTAAGTGAATGGCTTTCAGCATTTCAGTACACGCTCTGATCGGACTTGTCAAATGTTGCATAATGAACATGCTTCACAACAAATAATAATAAACTGGTACCAAACACCGGGGGCTTTTTGAACTTCTAAATTAAAATATCTATGCTGAAAACAAGGCAATGCCTACTAAAAGAGTGGAGGGAGGGGAATTATCAATGTAAACGCATCTCATATTACATTTTAAACCCAAAACCCATTCTTAGGAAAACTGTCTTTGAAAGAAAATCTATCAGCTCAACAAATCCAAGTCCAGCAGACATTGACCTCAAATTGTGACAGGGYCACTGTAAAGTACTTGGTTCCTGCCAGCAAATTCCCAATTCAGATTGCTGCTCGTCTGTCTGAGAGACCTTCCACTGAACTGAAACCAATAACCAATGCATCAGTGGGTTAGAAAAAAGGCTATTTTTCATCAGCTCCTTCTACATCCTGATGGCCGCAGACACAGTTCCGCGCTGTGGTATCCCTGCCTCGCATTGTCTGGAGTACTTCCTCTAGGATTGCACACTCCCTGCTCCTGGCAGGCAGCGCATCCCGGGGCTGGGATCCGCTGTGAACCCGCTGAACTTTAACACAACAGCAGCCTCTAGAGGTGACGGGAAAGCCGCGGGCTCCAGGGGGATTTACGTGGGATCGGAGTCTCCTCATCCCCCGGAGCCGGGGAGAGACCTCCTCAGCCTCCCAGGGATCTGCYGCGCCTCAGCACAGAAAGCAAATCCGGCCTGCACACAACAGCGTCTCACCGCAGAAGCGTTCTGAGGCACAAAAAGCAAAATAAGGAACACAAAAACGAGCAGGTAAATCACCACTGTCAATAATAGGACTTAATATAAAAATAAATCCTTACGACTGTATATTATTTGTTTACCTGAATTCTTTTAGGGGGAAAAAATTCTTAATATATCAAGGCTATAATGTCAGATTTGATGGTGAGAGTTTATATGGGTTTTAGAGCATTTGAACATTACAAACATACAGGCAGCTGCTTTTTTTTTGCCTTTTCTCTGCCCTCCTCGACCCTCTCGTCCCTCTGCTCTCTCACACGTGCTGCTGCCTCAGCCAGTGAAGAGCCTGAGAAAATAAACTGCCTTTGGTGCCTGCACTCCACAACATCTTCCAGGGGGAAAATGGGCAACACTGGCCAAGAATCAACCCCAAGATAGGTGAAACTGAAATTCCACCCATGAAGATCATCAGCAGAGAGCTACTATTGAAACAGGGACCAGTTCTGCAACCGAGAGAAAAAATAGGCTTTACAGAGGTGAGACACATTCTGATACGTCTGTGTGGCCACACAGTGCTGCTCAGGATAATTCCATTTYTGAGTGAGCTGCAGCTCCTCAGGTCAGACAGGCACCTGCTGAAACCTCAATGCACACTGAGGAGGGGGTGGAGGAATAAAGCAAGAACATTCAGAAACAGGTTTTACCTTTTTTCATTCCCTAAGAAAGGAGCAAATTGGAGTTGAGGGTTGCTAGGTGGCGATGTGCCTGAAGGAAAAGGCTTTTCTTTTCCTGCACACTCCACTGCAACACTGCTGCTCTCACCACCCCTGTTCCTACATTTCTGTTAGAATGGATTTCACAGGAGAAAGGGAAAACAAGGGTTCTCCTTGAAGCGAGATGGGGTGTTTGCTTTGAAATCCATTCAGGTGYGATGAGGAAATACAGATAAAATAGCCTGAACACGCAGCAAGTGCAGAAATGTACAAGGAAAATGACATTTCAAGTTCCTTGCAAGCAGCAGTCTCACAGCTGAGCCTCTGAGATCCACAGAGAGCAAACACAACTCTTCCCTCAGCGAGTCAGACACCACAAAACGTAACTTCACACACTTCTTACAAAGCATTGAGTACTCACAACTGCACCAGTGAACAGAAGATACCAAAACACACATTCTTCCCCATGTGCATTCTTCCACTTTTTTTTAAGTCATAAAGTTGCATTGCAAATAGATTTTAATCCCACTAAACTACCTGTTCCCTTCAAATAAATAAAGAAACAAAGAAAGCCCCACCAGGCAGAGCATCTCTGAGCTAAAGCTGGTGCCTTCCTTCCTGTTTTACCTGTCCCCTAGTTAAAGGTTTCACCAACGTGCCAGACATCACAGAACACAAAAGATGCTTTTCAAATTACCCCTGCAGCTTCTCAAGGCTGAAATAGCAGGCTTACACCCAGCATTGACTTGTAACAAAAGAATTTGTATATTCCGTCATTCTTGTCATACCCTAAACTGAGGCAGTGCTGCTTAAAAAAAACCCAAACACAGCATTATCTAGTGAGGAAATCTGTTTATGAGAGTGTGTGTCACAAACTGCTGGGCAACTTAGGAATTCCCAGCAGGACCAGAGAGCCTGGCTTCAGTTCCCACTGAACAAAACGCCAGGGAAACCAAAAATATTGCGATGCCTGAGAATGTCTAGAGCTGCAAGCACTTGCAGGGCCCAGGAATAGATGGTAATGACTTGTCTGGACTGGCAGATGGATTTTTAATTTTTTTTTTTTAATTTATTTTTAAAAAATGCCTTGCTGTAGTGCAGTTCTTAGTCTGTACTGCAGTTCTTATTCTGTACTGCAGTTCTTGTGCTGCACTACTCACTTCCTCAAAGACACAGAGATTTTAAACATCACTGTGATGGTAAATAAAAATTTCAGATCACTTGTTTGTAAATGTTTAGCACTTTAGGACCAGCTGTTTCACACCAGATCAGAAAACTCCAAGGTATTTATCAACTCAAAAAGCTTTTGGTTAATTAAAACCTGCCCTCAGCAGCAAGAACCATTTTCTCCCAGCCCAAACTAAACCCACCTGCTGTCCTTCCACAGCCCTTTTCAGGTGGGAATTGGGGCCAGGAAAGGCAGGATCCAAGGCAGGGCACAGACAGAGCTTCCCTGAGATCCCACTGGGGCTTGTAGGGGTTTTTTTGGGCAACAACCACGTTTAAGTTTGGGTGAATATATAAAATATTCACTGAGGTGCTGTGTGAGGCCTCTGGTTTATCAAGAATATTTTCCATTTCTCAATGGTATCTTGCAGCTCTCAATTTGCAGGTGTTTTTCTCTTTTTGTTTTCTTAGGGTGGGCTGAGAACACTTCAAAAATGCAGCTAAAGCACACACAACAGATAAATCTAGTTTATCTGGGTGGAAAAATTGTTACATGCTAAATAAAAACTTGATAATCTTTCCTGTTATTTGCATACTAATTTAAATTTCTGAAGGGTTGATGATAATCACAAACATAATTCAACTTGAACTACAAAGAGTCTCAAACACCACCAGAGCCTCCAGATGCAAACAGTGAAGTGCAAACGTTGCCATGCCCTGACACCGTGTTAGCAGGGCAAAGAAATTACTTTATATTCTTCCAATATGAGAAATGAGAGGATAAAAAAAAAAGAAGAAAATTAAAAAAAAAGAGAGATTACTGAAGAAAAAACCCCCAATTTTAAGTCAGCTTGATGCTCAGGCATCTAAACCACTTTTAACTTAGGAAAATTAGGAGCCAGACCATGTTTAGAGGTTAGATTTCAAAATTACTCTGCATATCCCTCAGCTTTGGGAAGAAGCAAATCCAGTTTCCAGAAGCCACTAATTACAGGGTTTAGAAACAAAGCAGAGAGCTCCAAGATTGCTAAAGTCTTTGAAAACATTTCCCCTTATAGCTCGCTTGGCAAGACATAAAATACACTTTTAAAAATATAAATATATATATACACACAGGGCCTAATTGAGCTTAGATGTCAACATATGGAAATGTACGGAGCTGACCTTTCTTGCASACAGACTGAATATTACAATAATTAGAACTGCCTTATAAATGAGATAAAACCAGGATTCCCAGTGCTGTCCCATGCACTAAAATCAATCACAACTTTTCTTACAAAACTGARTAATTTTGGCTTCTACACATCAAAGCAATTACTTATCCTGAATATTAAGATTGCAATATTAWTAAGTACCTCTTGCAAAACCCAATTACATAACTTGCAACCTAGTCCATTAAATTAAAATGAAATTTGATTCATGCTCTAAGGCTATTCTTTTCCAATTGAGGGTCTCGTTCTCTATTATAGAAAAAATATTTGACCTTAATAATATTTTTTACCACACCCAAAAAAAAAAAAAAATTCCCCAACCTTAAACACACTCTCACTTATCCCAAACTGCAGTGCTCACACAAACCCAGCCACCCAGAGAACCTTTGCTCAGGATGCTCTGGATCAATAGAAGAAAAGAAAAAAGAATGAGGTGATGCCCTTGCGTTGTTTATTAACACAAGAAGAGGAAGTTTTAACTGTATCTGATTTATTCACACACACACGGATGTGTGCAGTGCTCGGCAGGACACAAGTGGAATGTTATAAATCCTATTAATTCCACTAAATAAATACTGCAGAGGATGCCCTGGCTGTTCAAAAGGACAAATTCAGGTCGCAGAAATAGAGAAATAATAGGGAAAAACCTCACAAAAGCAGTCAGCCCTCCCTGTTCCAACACACAACATTCCAACGTTGCTGCTCTGCAGCCAAGGCCTGACACTGAATGGGAGCTGAAACCCCTTTTCCAATGGATCAAAGTCACCATTTCCATTTCCACAGGTACACGAGGCAAGACATCTTTCCTTCCAAAAATGAAACCTAGAGAATGCTGAAAATTCTCCGCCAAAGCTGTTTTTCAGCGGAATCAAGGCTTTTCTTATTGTGCTTTTGCTGTTTCCACTCCCCCAAAAAAAAATGGAAAAAGGATTTTTTCATGTTTTGCATTTAAAAAGACACTTATTTGTCATTAACTTCCAGCTTTCTGACAAAACAGTAAAGTCTGTATTTGCATTTCCCCTCACTTCCCCTCTGCCAGCTCTACCCTGCGTTTTTAAGGGATCTCACAACCATCACTCACCACCTTTAACCCCAAATGTTGGCTTTTAATTTACCAAAAAGCCATCAAAATCTCCCTCTGGTGAGCRCTGCCCATGCCACAGGTTGTAGTCAAGGCAGTGAGGAATCCCAGGTGCTGCAGGAATTTGCAGTGACCACAGCCYGAGCTCTGCCATGTTTTAGCATTTGCTTGTTTTTAACCCAGAGAGGAAAGGATCACAACTCCCAAATTTTACCCACAAAAAAAAAGCCTGGGAGGTGCAGATTTATGGGTACATTTCATTTTTCCCCCCAAGGCTCACATCCACCACCCCTTCAATTCCTGAAATTCAATGTTTCCCAAATGCCACAAATATTCCACAACATCCCCAAAATTTCCTCAGCTTTTTAAAGTGTTTCCCATCTTAACACCCCCTTTCACTCACTTACAAGCTCCTCTCTTTCCAACAATCCCAACACCCTTCCTCAAGATGTGTTCTCCAGCCTCCCTAAATCCCATCCCTCTCTTCCTGAACRAGGAACTTTTCCCATCAATCCCACCTTACCCACCATCCTCTCTCASCACAATTTCCCAATCAAAGATTAATTCTTCATGACCCAGGCTTTAAAATTCCCTGTTTCCCTCTGGACCAGCCACAGCTGCTCAGCTCCTCTGCTTCTGGTTCCTGGCAGCTCTGGAGCCACAGGGCAGCACCAAAAGCTACTCGGTCATGGGATACCGAGATCCCAAAGATGAAGTGACAGATCTCGCTCTCAGAGTGCCTCCTTATCTCTCCCTGTCTTGGTCCTTTTCCTCTTGACCTTTCATTTCCTTTCTCTCGAGCTACAGGTGCTCTCAGATACATCAACTCAAGATAAGCAATGGTTGCTTCTTTAACTCAGTGATGCTCCACCTTCTTTACAAAAAGCTGGGAAAAGAGATAGCCTGGGTATACTGGAGTTCACATCCTCCTCCTTCCAGAGGAAAGGGTAAAAAAGGCATTATTTTGTGACAGGACTGGTGGCTGAAGAGGAAGAAGAGTCCTCATGGTCCCAGCAGCTCCTTCTGATAAAGACTCCACTGAGGTAAAATTCCCCTATAAACAAATCCCAGCTCCCAAGCAAGAAAAAAAAAAAATCAGCTGGAGGTGGTGAGCTGGGCTAATTACGTAAATCAGACTATTGCCAAGAATTCTGGGCTTGTTGCTTCCAGCAGCTGGAGAAATTGAACTGTCATATGAAAATGAGTGCTCGGGCTGGGCCAGGACAATTAAACGAGGAGTCACATCCCTGGTGGGAAGCGCTGATTTGCGGGAGCGATGATGAACCAAGAGGCAAAGAGACACGGCGTGCACCAACAAGCACCCCAGCCACGCAGCAAAGGCGGGTACTGGAGCCTCAAAATCAAAAGCTCCCCGTTTACGACCTTAATGTTGAGTTTATGTCAGCCTTGGTGATGGGTCTGGAGCTGCCAGGGGTGTGAGCAGCCCTGAGTTCGTGAGCTCCAAAATGCACACGCACACCCCAGGAGCAGCCCGGTGCTCCCAGCGCTCCCAGCCGAGCTGCTTTGCTGTGCTTCTGTCTTAAAAGCAGCAGCAGCAAAAAGGTTACAAAGCACAATTTAACAAAAAGCCAAAAGTCCTGAGSTGGAGACGTTCTGCTCTTTACCATTACATGCCTTAGGAAGCTGTTTTCAGGATAAATATTGTAATATGTTATTTTTTAAATACAGAAATGTTTAAAGAGTATTGCTCCTTTTTTTTTTCTGCATGTTCTTTATGTTGCAACTCCATAATATTGCAAAGTTTTGCAATACTGATGCTTTTCTTAAAGGCCCGTTTCTCCCATGGACACCTGAAGATATTGCACACAATTTACTTTATTTTTTTTTCAGCTTTTAAATCTAATAGAYATAAAAAAATAATCATGTAAATTAGGCCTCAAAGTGAATCCACAAGCTCAGAACTGGAAATTAGTGAAAACTTTTGAACTGAACATTTTTGAAGGCCAATTGTGCAGTGCCAAAATGTTTGGGTTGGGCAGAACACAACAACTTTTAAAAAGTGCAGATGGATAAAGACTGTCAAAATACATTTTCTTCTTAGGTGTCTCATTCATCAAATGCACTCAGCCATGAAGATATCTTCTGTCTCGGAACAAATTCACTATCTTGAGCTTTCTCTGAAGCCAGATATTTAAACATCCATAACACAATGGAAGAAATTATTACATTTCCCAGTTACTTTCCACAAAGTACCTGGAAATTTCCCAGTTACTTTCCAGGAAGAAAAGAAAGAATGCACCTAGACTGAAGCCACGTAATTTTATTTTCGAAAAGGTGAATTTTCTAAAATCAAATACAGACAATAGGCTAGAAATATTACGTGCACAGAACTTCTATCTGCGAGGAACCTCGCAAACATGAATACATTCGGTTTTCACCTGAGGCGAGCATCCACCTCTGCGGCWGCCGGAGAAATCCAGGCAGGAAGATGAGATTTCCCTGGAGGCACAAAAGCCAGTCAGATCCTGACTCTCCTCGCCGGGCCAAGGACCACGCCTTGCTTTCATCCACTCTCCTAATTACAAATAAAAGAACTCTTGGTCTGGATATTCTTTTCAGGCAGAACCTGTCTGACCTGTTAACACTGTCTGACAGTGTGTTTGAGAAGCCACCAGCCAGCCAGGGGAGCAGCTTCACTAAAGGAATCCTGGTCCTGCGTGTTTCTCGTGGAACACCCACCTCCTTTTCCTCGCTCCACACTCTGCTCAGGCTGCAAACTCCTCTCTTCAGCTTTGTTGATGGGGGATATAAACTCAGATTCTTCCAGGGACCACGAGGAAGGTTTGATCTCACAAGAAAGTGAAGCATTTGCCCTCTGCATTAAGAGAGATGCAGCCAATTCCTGCCTGTGCATCCTGATTTGCAAGCCCAGCGTTGCAGCAACCAAAATGCTGCCATTTGGGAAGCTGGTTGAGGTGCGTATCTTCGACATTCCCGGATTCTCCTGACCCTTCACACATCTCAGTGAGCACAATCTGCTTCTTAACTTCAGCTAAAAAAACCTGACTTTGGTCTCAGGAAGATGTCCTCTCACAGTTTCTCTGTGTGAGGTGAGATACACCCACATCAAATACAAGAACGAGGACTCCACGTCCACGAACCTCACAATAATTAGAATTAATTACTGTTCATGGGAATAAGCCCTGGCAAGGCAACAGCCTCAGTAAAAAATCTGCAGTGCAGATGATCCCAAGATCAAAGTCCACCTCACAGGCTTATCAGCAGCAGGATGCAGCTACAAAGGGAAACTCACCATCGGTGATATCAGAGATCCCCGCAGATTCTCCCTGTGCACACATCCCTTCCACAGGGAACACCACAAGAACATAAACCAGGTGCCTGTTGATTTTCCCAAACAAATAATCCTCCCAGCTCAAAAGCCAGTAAGTCCTTGATACTTTGTCAGGCTGCAGCAGATTTGCCACAGGTAAATTCGTGTCACTACCAAGATAAAATAGGAGATCAGCTGTGCTGCCAGTGTACAACAACACTCACACATCACCCCCGCCAAARCTTCTCTCTGAACTTTTATTTTTATTGAGCTTTATGCCACCAGGAAAATCCCTCTCTGGTGAGCTGTGTACCATCTCAACGCTGTGTTATTCTCTGAACACAAATGGGTACATGTGGAACGTGAATTTTTAAAGTGTAACCCAACCTTGGCAGGCTGGCAGTTACGCTCTGCTCCCACTGCTGCAGTCACCCTTCTCAGATCATTCTGATCTACTGAAAGGCACCAGCTGACTGGCTTCTATACCCCACTTTCTCCTCATACTGAAATAACAAATACTGAACCCTCAGAGCTCTGTCAGCCTCACAAGTGTTGGTAAACTGTGCTGGAGCTTCTCTCCAGTCAGACCAACACAAGAGACAACCATCACACTGCTGAATACTTCAACAACACCGCTTCTGTTGAGCTAATTTCGGCTTTATTTTATACTCCCAGACAGGCCAACTAGCTCAGCTTAAAGCCTGCTCGATTTAGGTTTCCTTTGCTCGCTGGAAGATTGAATTTGTGTCAGGAATGTCTGCGCAGTGAAGACAATCCCAAAGAAACCAATTAGCCACAGCAGCCGGCTTGGGATTCAGCATCAGGAGCGATATCTGAGCACCGCCAGAGGTTATCAAATACTCAACAGCTTCCAAAGCCTCACAGAAAAAAAAAAAAAAAACTACAAAAAAGGGATCCAACTGGGTTTGCTGTGTTGCATAACAGAGGTTCCAAATAAATCCTGCACCTTTGGATGCCAGGGGCAGAATTGAGCAATATTGTTTGTGATAAGCTCAGCACAGCGGTGATTGCAGACAAACAGGTCCGAGTGCAGGGTGTCAGCAGATGACAGAGAGGCCTCCCAGCTGCAATCAGCACACACAAATCCTGGTAGAAACACCAAGTTCTTGTCTCCACACACTTACGTGTCTCCTCTAATATTGTAGAAATCCTGGTAGAAACACCAAGTTCTTGTCTCCACACACTTGCGTGTCTCCTCTAATATTGCAGTTACAAAGCTGATTCTTGGTCTGATCCGACTGAAGTGCAGTGAGCCCTCTGAAGACTGGAATCAATGAAAATGCTTGTATATTGATACAGTGTGTGATAATCACATCATAAACTCACTGACCTGATGCTGCTGTGTCGTGACAAGGGTCTGGTGCCACAAAGTTGGTTTCTTGTATCGCTTTCCAAGTAAAATTGATAATACACAGCCTAAAACTGAGAACAAACTGGGGGGGGATGTATTGATGGCACCAGGATTTGTCCTGCTGTTATTTCATCCCTCATATTATTATTTTATCCCTGCCATTGCACCAGCACAAACTGTTGTCACTGATTTAAATCACAGCAGATCCAACACCTGCTTCTCAGGACGGTGACAAACCCAAACCCCACAGTCTGAAAAAAACAGTTATGGGCTAAAACATGATTGTAGCAGACTTTCAGGAATAATGTTGCAGCTCTTAAAGGATCTTTTAAGTTGTCAATTCCTTTCTCCYCACCCTTAATTCCCTATAGAATTCCCCATGCTGTTCCAGGTTCCTTCTCATCCGTTTGCTTCAGAAGGACCTGGATATTGAACCTTTTAAACCACTTATATATCTAAACTCCTAGGAATTATGAGCTAAAACAACAACTAACTCCATGGCAAAGAAATCGTGCTAAGAATGTTCTACCACAGGACAGCCTTGTCCTTCCTTCACCCCCATTTTCACCATTTCTCACCTCTTCTTTCACTCACTGTCAGAGTTTTCCATCTTTGGAAGAGCAGCTATCAAATTGCAGAGGTACATTTCAGTTAAAGCTGATGACACAAACCTCTAACTGAAACTAAAGTACCTTCCAATTATTTCTTGCTATTTCAACAAAATGCAAAAGAAACTCTAATTTAAAAAAAAAAAATCAACTATTGCTCAAAAGCATTAAATATTTTTTATGTTTCATTACATTAATAACAATTCATTTCTGTGCAATCAAAATAATCTCAGCTACTTCACAAAGACATTGTGTGGATTTCCTTACAGCCATACAAAATCATGGAACATTTAATTAAATAGCTGGCCCATGGAATTTAATTCCAGCAACAAGTTGCACACTCATTTGCAGCCTCCAATCTATTACCCACACACCACTGCCTCCATAATGGCAGGTAGAAAGAAAATTAAAAATAGGACCTCAGAGAATGCAGAGAGTAAATTGAAAGAGACCTTTAAAAMAAAAAAATCTTCATTTACAGTTCTATTTCTCAAAGAAAACACCAGTTATTCTACAGCTACTAAAGAAATTATTTATCTTCTCTGTGTTYAACAATCAAAAGAAGCCACAAGGTAGCATCATGTGCATAAATATTTTCCTCTCACTTCAATGAACATGCAACTTCAGCCAATTAAAAAGGAAAATTATGACCCCCTTCCAACTTAATGAGGAACAGGAATCCAAAGGGAAACAAGGAGTTTGTAAAAGTATGTTTGGAATCTGTCATGTCAGAATGAAAAAAACTTTGTCCCAGCCAAAACCAGGACAGAACCCAGTCTGAGAAATAAATAAAAGGTCTTCCACAAAACTCTTCTTTGGTACTTTACAGATGTTAATTGAAATTACTGGAGTGCTACCAGCACCTGCTGTTATCAGTAACTGGAGCTGAGAGGGGAGCACAAGGACACAGGCTGGAACAGATCAGTGCTGGTCAGGAGAGAACAGCCACAAGCAGTGGTTTTTTCTATTTTTCAATTGTCAGCCTTCCTCCCGTTGCTGATTAATATTTGAGTATGACTGGAGCAGGAAGTGGCATTAATGGGATTGCATTAAGGTCAGTGGAACAGCCCCT
The DNA here is from genome assembly GCA_003713295.1 of Parotia lawesii. NCBI lineage: Eukaryota > Metazoa > Chordata > Aves > Passeriformes > Paradisaeidae > Parotia > Parotia lawesii. The sequence continues at coordinate 1,032,093 of RAHM01000182.1, forward strand.
AATGCCACCGTGCCCTATTTCTGAGGAGCAAGAAGGAAAATAAATTTAGGCTAGAGCTGCCAGATTATTARAAGATCAGGCAGACATATGCATGCAAATCTGAACAGATGACCATAAAAAAGAGCCTAGGCAGGGACATCTAGACTGGGAACACAGCAGAGCACAGGCAGATAATAATATCCCAGTTTTTATTACAACATGACACCACAGGTTTGCCAGTTTGCCTCTGCTCCACCTACAGGCACGGATAAATTTAATCTTGAAGTCCTGCAGAAACAAAGCCCTTAGAAGCCCCGTGGTTGTGTGTTTGGCCATTCAGAACCCCTCCACACCCAAACTGCTCACACCATCTCTGCTCTCACACRGCATCACCCCTTCCAAACACGCTCTGCCGGTCGTTGTGGAAGTGGGCGCGGTGAGATTGGGTTGGATAACTCCGGAAGCGGACAAGAAATCCACGAAATTCCATTCCTGATGTCAACCCACATTCCAGCTCTGAACTCCGCTGGCACGCTCTGGGAAGCGAGGAGCYGGCCTGGACAGAAAGTTAAAGTGACCTTTAAAGGCAAAACATCTGTTGGGAGCCACGGGAAGCTCAGCCCCAGGGATTYGGGGAGCTGAGCCACTGCCCATGGAGCCACAGGGTGCCCCTGGAGCAGCTCCTGCCAGGAACTCACCGAGAACAGGCAGCTCAGAGCTCTCCACTGAGATCAGTAACCAGAATTTTAAAAAYTGCAACACTCAAACCCCTAAATTTATCTTCATTTTCCAAATTCCTCTTCCTTTCCACAGAAGACAACAGTGGAAAGCCCATCACTTTCTGTCATATCCAAACATTGACAAGTGATACTCTTATCACTTGCACCTATTTTATTTAACATATGAAAAAAATTATTGATCGATAATTTTATTAAGGGCTACTATCAATGTTGATCTATTTAAAGCTAAGTAACTACTCAAATGAACTTCTAAAATTGGAGTTCATTCATTTTGGAATAAAAGAGTAGTTTGAGTAGGTATAAATGTAACATAAGAGGATATAATTGTGGTAAGTACCAGCATTCTGCAATAAATATAYCCTGAAAYAAAAATATTCTGAAATAAAAATMTTCTGAAATTCTCCCAMAGACAGATCCTTGCACAGTRAGAGTTCATMATTTTGGAATAAAATTGGAGTTCATCATTTTGGAATAAAAGAGTAATTTGAGTAGGTATAAATGTAACATAAGATATAATATAATTGTGGTAAGTACCAGCATTCTGCAATAAATATACCCTGAAATAAAAATATTCTGAAATTCTCCCAAAGACAGATCCGTGCACAGTAAGATCCCAGATTTCAACACTGCTCAACTTGAACATATTGGAATTCCAGAGCACTATTATATTGTCTATTGATGAGGTGAATCTAAGGATAAAAACAACTGAAAGAGGTCCTTAATAGACCTCATCTTTTGGAGGYGAGTTCAAATGGGAAAGTGGAAGTTTTGCATGTTCTATAATCAAATATTACTCCAGGTCAGGCTAAGCAAGAGGTGCATTCAGACACAGAAACTGGAGAGAGGGACAGATGGAGCCAYGGGTGAACTGGGCACTCTTCTGTCAGGAGCCAGACCCATCCGGCTCCAAAGAAAGCAAATAAAGGCAGGAGGATTTCCAGTAATAAAGTTACAGTTGTAACACACAGATGTTTTCACACAAACCAAACAGACAACGTGGGCAGGACCCAGAAAATAAAAGCAGTTACTGCTCCTGGCACGGCCCCAGCAAAGCCCAGTGCGTGGACTAAAATTGTTCCCTTTGAAACTAGAAAACACTCAAAGGGCCGATTCTGCCCAACTGTTTGGAATTTCTCTGCCTTACAGAGCAATAAATGTGTATCTAAAGCAATTTTATTCCAGTGCTATGAAATTATTATCAYCAGCAACACTGTTGCAGGGGATGCACAAAAATACTCTTGTGGTGTTTTGGGGCACCTTTCAATGAACGTGACATTAAGCTTACAGTCAGAACAGAAAGGGGAAAAAAAGTCAGAGGAGAGTAATAAATCACTCTTCACTCTTCAATTTGCTAAATAAGAAGCATTTCTCCTTTTAAGCTTATGGATGACAGAAGTTTCTGGAGTGACATTGTTTATAGCTGCCCTGCAGATTTGTAGCCAGAATTCTGCTTTCACAAGTAATTGATTTTTCAGTCAGCAGCAAAAGAGGGGGAAAAAAATAAAAGCAATTTTGGTGTTTGCTTCTTGGGGAAAAAATAAGTTCTCTTCAGGCTGAAGCAAAGCACTGCTGCTTTTTTTTCCTTCTTGAACAACAGGACGAAGGCAGAAGTTAGTAAAGCAGGGTGTTAATTGACTATAYCCTCTTTTTGTTTCACAAGCCATTCCATCAGGACACTCACCTTGGACTGGAAAATCCACGTTCAGATCCCTCCTCCTGCAGGTCAGAATTTGAATGGCATACCAGAAATAAAGCCTGGGTTCCCAGCCCAGGGTAAAGAAAATCCCAAACAGATGCTCATTAACTAAGAACTTGCATGTTGCTTTTTACAGCAGAACTGTAAAAATTCTATGATCATTTCACTAAAGACTGTGTGACTGAAAAGGGAGTGAAGGTTGCACAGGACCACCTCAATTTTAAGGCAATTTTAACTGCTTCTAAAAGAATTGGGTTTATAATGTTGAGCCTGGTTTAAGGCACGGTGTTAGAGGCAACAAGGAAGTTGCAAAGTGCTCTGTTCCAACCCTTCCAGACGCTTGATAAAGTGCTGAAATAAGTACCCACAGAAACAAGCACATAAAAAAAAGTAGAGAAAGCAGTAAATACACCAAATCCAAAGTGCTGCTGAAATCTTTTAACTCCTTTCCTCTCACCGGTTCTGCCTCGCTGCCTTTCCGTGTGTGGCACTGCCTTTTCCAAGAATGTCCTGTGTGTTCTCTGTGCTCTTGAAGGACATCCTGGAAAGCACCCTGCATTTTTCTAGCCAGCCTGAAGTACTTCTAATTAACACAAAGCTTTTTTTTTTTGCTTTCTAAAACCAAATTAAACACACCAAATCATATGCACCATGAGGAGAATGGCCAGATTTCCACAACCTAGCACATTCCAGTTGTAAAACCCAGTCCATTCCTGCAGCTTCCATCCCCACCAGAAAACTCCACAGGCCAAACCTAATCAGTGAATAATTTCCCTGCAYTGTTGGGGAATTCAGGCTGTAAGAAAGCCGAGTTCTGGTAAAACAGCCGAGCTGAGCACAAATCCCAAGCCCAGCATTTGAGAAATGACAATCATTTAGGAGCATGAGCACTGACAAGTTCCATCTGGGAGGTGCTCTCACCCTGCACAGYGCGGTATTCAGCCAGCTGTGATGGTATCTGATGACAAATTCCATCCCAGAGAGAAGATTCCTCCCCCTCCACTTGCCAGACAACATTTACAGAGATAATGTTTCAGCAAACACCGTTTATTTGGGGGGGAGAAACGCCACCAGCCCCCATATTTTATCCCCAGAGAGCTGAAAAGAAGGAAGAAAAGGCACATTTGTGTGGCTGCCGCTGCCCAGCAGCTCTGGGCAGGAACATCTGGGATGCTCGAGGATGCTAGGACGTGTTTACAAACTGCAGGCTGCTGAACTTTTGAAAAATTAATTCCAAAGGGACACGCAGGCCCCTTTGTTCCTGCAGGAATTTCCAGCCCTCCGCTGGCTCTGCTAATGGGGTTCCCCTGCTACTAAAACACGTCGAGGCGCYGGGCAGACAATTGCCCCATTTTCCAGCCTATTTAACGAGCTGAAAACATCCTTTTATTTTCTTGCTACAATAAACTCGGAGAAAAAGAGGGTGAGACTTTCTGGGGGTAAGAATAATTCATTGGTTTTTTTTAAAACAAAACAAGCCAAGCAAGCAGCTGTCCTACGTAACACTCCTTACTTCCAAGAAAACCCTGAAATTAATGGGATGGCCCTGACACCACTCACAGGAAGCTACTCTGTGAGATACCGAGTCATACAAACAGCTAAAGCTTTTGGAAAGACAAAAAGCAGGACGTCAGGAATCCAGTCATTCAGATATTTGACTGAAAAAYAGATTCAGTGATATATAAAACAGAGACGATATTAGTGTTTTCTGTGTGGCTCATCAATTTAAAAGCAGAGCACTCTGCATGTTATTACTCAGAGTTTTATTATTTCAGGCTTTTGGTATTCATACAACATCAGATGAGTCAGGCTGCATCTCAAGGATTGAGCCACTTATGTTTTTCCATCACATTATTACTCAGCTGAAACATCACATTTCCATATTTTTTCCCTTTCCATTAAAAAAAAAAGGATGATTTATGTCACAAATTCCACTCCAAAACTAACAGGACTCCATCCACCACTGATCAAACATTACTTAAATGAAAAACTGATAAATGTACTTTTAACACCTCTCATGGCTGTTAAGGGATTACAAATGTAGATTTTTGCTGACACTACCCCTCAGAAATTAGAGCTTTTCCTTCAGGAAACTTCAGTTTCTCTTTTGCTGGACAGCACAGATAAGCCCTGACCACAAGCACAGCTGCTAAATCATAAAAACTATTCAGTTACTTAATTACATATTAATTTCCACAATTAAAGAATCCAGGGTATTAAAGTGAGTTGCAGAACACCACAGTCTAATCACACCTCTAATTTTTAAGACCAACTATTTGTGTATATCAAATATCTGCCTCTTCTCTGAGCCAACCTGGCAAAAAGACAATCAAATCAATATTTGAATTAGCCATAAAAGAACAAACAGACTTCTATGTGGTGAATCCATTTATATGAGAARTTATCCTGCAGAACTTCTTATCCTCCTCTCAACCAGACAAGGCTCTGAAGAAGTTGGCAAGCTCTAAAGTAAAGTTTGTGCTGGGTTAATTAATAAGAGACACCCAAGAGCTGACAAACCCKGATTAAAAACCCCCAAACTCTGAAAGCGCTGAAAAACAACACGCATGCAAAATACTGTTAAATTTATTTACAAAATGCAAAATAAAAATCTGAGTTCAAGTGGTTGTGTTGCCCTCAACCAAGCAGGATTGCAGCAAGTATTGTCCCACAAAACAAAGAACTTCATTGCTGGAGGAGTCCTGGGAGTCACAGGAAGRAAGATTTTTAGTAGAAACATCATATACAACCTTTTCATTCCAAGGTAAATTCTTATTTAGGCTAAGTTGGGAAAAGCCAAGGCAGGGATTTAGTCAGTCTCTRGAATGACTCCCAGGTAAAGGAGCAGAACCCAACGCTCTCCAAAGCAAGGAATTTCTCAAGGACACAAACATATTTTAGATGTCAAAAGAACCCTAAACATGCTCCAGGATGCCTTTATTAAACCAACTGGATTCCCTTCCACTCCTGAAGCAAAAGCTCCGTGAATGAGCAGTGACACTGAAACCTCTCCGAATTCAGAATGCAGCCAGGACCTCTCCCATTCATTTCTTTGTTACAAGATTGGCTGGTTTGGACCTACACGTGCAAATGAAAGCAAAAGGGCAAGCCACATGGTAAGAGTATGTTCTACTGGAAATTTGTCATTGTTTTCAGTAATATTTTGCTATAGAATATTTCTTGTCCTTACGCTGCAATTCCTCCCAGTTCTACTCAGGAGGTGAACTTGTGAACAGAAAATAAACAAGGATTGGGACATGAAACTGCTGTTTCACTTCTGTGCAAAAATAATCTCCTGTTCCCCATTTTTCTGAAGCAGGTGAATCTCTAGAAGAAGGGAAAACAAACCCCACACAACCAAAGCAATGCTGAAAAAACCTCAAAAAACAAACTTCAAATGATCCTTGAGACTTTCTTTGCACCAACTGCTTTCATAAATTCCACCCAATTCCTCACTTACAGTCATCCAAAACACCTTCAGGATCAGCATTTTCAGTGCTGATGTAACTGTTCCCACAGCAGGATGGAAGCTCTTTAAAGTTCTGCAAACATTGATATTAAATCCTGCCTCAGGCTCACTGCCCATAATTTGCCATAAATTTACACAACAAACAGCAGCAGTGTGGGTGGAAAGTCCTGGTGATGCTGGAAATATTTCATCCTTAATATCTTCAACACAAATAACACCACTCAGGTCTAATGCTGCTATAAAACCTGCTTGTTTTTTATTTAAAACAGTGAGCTTACAGAGTCATCATCTTCTTCAATAGTGCTAAAAAATAATAAATTCTCCTCAACTCAGCCTTGAAGCAGGATCTTTTTTTTGGGATTAGCTATCCAAAACAAATAATCATTGCCTATTTATTCGTGAGGAGGTGGCAGCCAGCACAAAATTCGTGCTCCTAATGAACTCCTGATACCAGTGAGGAACAGTAAAAACCCATTGGTGGCTCCTGTCTACACGAGGATTTTATTACAAAGTGGATTAGGGCAGGGGATTTTAAAGCACAATAATTCTTCTGTACTCGAAATATCAACTGTACGGCCTGGCTTAATTATTTGAAGTGGATTAAACTAAACCACATAAAAGCAACTGTTGCCAAACAATAACAGTGTTCACAGGCAAGAAGTGTGGAACAGCAGTTCCAGGCTTCCCTGCATGCATGTGACTGATGGCACATGTGCAAGGAGCATGGCTTCATCAAAGATAATTCCTTTTTTTTAATGTAGCTCTGTATCAGTTTTGCAGAACATAAATCAAGGCTCAGCAGGTATGGATTTGGTTCAAGGCATTAAAACACAAAGCTGTTACCCAGGACTTGGTGGTGCCATTTATGAGCTGTCTCCAAACCTTTCATTTCCTCATGGAAGTGGATTTTCTCCTGCTTGCCCACAGCAGACTTCTCACTAAATTACCCTGAGAGAGTGAGAAAAGACATGGTTTGTCTCATTCTTTCCCATATTTTTAAACTGGGCTTACATATTGGAGGGAAGTGTAAGTGAAGTGCTCTATAAATCCACACAGTGCTCACAATCTGCAAGCACAAGCCCTGCTTAGTGTTTTCCTTCCCTGTTCTCTCAATAGCAAGATTATGCTTTTAAAACTCTGTTTATAACTGAAAGACCAGTTCCCAAACCCCTTATATGAGATAACTACAAAATGATAATCCTCCTTACTGCTCGAATACTTGCTTAAACCCTACCAGCTTATCCTGTGCTCCTCTAAAAGCAGCCAAATTGAACYCTGAGCAGGTGAGAAATCAGAACAACCCCAGCAAGAACAGTGCAGGGAAAGAAGAGGGACAGAGGAGTAACGAGTGTCAGGCACCTCATTGGAAACTGCAAAAATCAAGTTTACAATACCCCACATTCTATAAGGTTTAAGGCCGTGGTAACAATGAAAAACCAGCACAGATGCACATCATAGAGATGGTTATTTCTTCTAAATCCCATTCCTGAAGCCCTGGAAAGATCCCRGCAAAACCTCACAGGTGCCACTTACAGATGAAAGAGTTGCACATTACCTATAGCTCCTCATCAGGATTAACAGACTTTTTATGGCCTTTCCTCCACTACTGACAGGTCAGAAATCAGTGACAAGCCTTTAACGTGTCTGGCTAACAATGACATCACTGCCTGTCTCCTTTTGTTCAGCCTTCTCTTTATTTTTTATCACAGACCCGCTGTACCACAAGCCTCAACAACTGCTTACATCTCCGTGCAAAGAGTTAAAATCCAAAACTGCAGTAGCCATTTCTGCTCCATAATTAATCTTTCCCGTGACACAGTAGTCAAACAAATGTGGTTCATAAATTTTCATTGCTAACAAGCGCAGGATGATTTAAACTGGGAGCTGTTGAAACGCAGTCCATGGTTCCTGAGCTCAACCAGAGAAAAAGCAGCACCCAGGGTTAACTTATCACCGACCAAGGAACATCCTGCCCAGTATGGAAACTGGGAGAATCAACTGGGGGCCACCCACCAGTGCTGGCCATCAGTCAGTGGGTCTGTCTTGGGTTTTATTCCTCTCCCTCTTTTTGTTTTCTCTTTTCATTACCGTAATTATAATCTTTTCTTTCAATAATTAAGTTGTTCCTATGTCGACCCACAGGTTTTACACTTTTTTCTCATTCTTCTCCCCATCCCAGCAGGGCTGGGGACATGTAAGGGAGCAGCTGTGTGACACTTGGTTGCTGGCTGAGGTTAAACTCCTTTCTTTAAGTACTGCTAAGTTGAAAAGCATTTGTTTTATACAGTTCCAAGATTTGTATATACACTAAGACACTCCAGCATTACTTGGCCCTGCAGTGAGTGCCCACGGAGAGGATCCTTCACATTTCAAAGCATTAAATTCATGAACACTGGTAATATTCCTGCACTCCTGGTCGTGAGTGGAATATTGGAAACTCTGCAGAATTCTGTTTTAGACAAAGTGAGTGGGGATAYAGCAATGCAGACAGCACCACTGCTAGAACCTCCCTGAAAGCGTAACTGCTAAATTCAAGATTAAAACTAACTTCCAAACTAACTTCTTTTCTTTTCTTTCTAACCAGAACGAAGTCCTAAAGCTGATACAGAAAGGCACAAGCTCAGGGACTGCTCTGCTCATTTCTCCCTCTCAGCAGCTCCTCAYGCTGCAGCACTTTGGGGTGTGATACAACAGCAGGGCAAGCTGGAGACAGCACAAGTTAGAAGCTGCAGAATGGCATAAATCTAATTAAGTCTAAGTGGTAAGACTAAAGGAATGTAAATTAGAACCAGATACACATCAGCTCCCTCACATGCAAGTTGCACTGAATCACACTTCCTCTGGATTCTCTAAATCCAGCCCAGCATTCCTACCCCGTGCAGCTCAAAATCAAACTACAGTCTTAGGCAATAGTTAACCAAAAAGAATGCATTTAAGCTTAAGAAAATTGAGAATACATATTCAAAATATACTTTTTTAAATGCAGCCAAAAGAAATCCCCATCCCCTGGCCAAAACCATGGTTGAAATTATTTCCTCAAGGAGCTCCACTGCTGTTCATTTCACCAGTAATAGTCAATAACTGGGGCAAGCCAACCAAATCATCCCTCTGTAGTGGCACCACTGAAAACTTGGTACTTATCCAGTAGCAGAGTGAACACGCAAGAACAGCAAAACCAACGTTCACTACAAAGCAGATTGACAGCAGTAAACCAATTATTTTATCCAACATTCAAGGCAAATTGTTTTCAAAAATATATACGCAACAAAGACCAAAAGAAGAAAAGCTGCATTCATCTTAAAAGGTGATTTTAGGCTCAGAAGCTACTCACAAAAGCAGCTTGAAATCCAAAATACCATTTTTCTAGTCAGCACCTCCTGAGGTTGATACCCAAAGCACACACACTGCTCAGAAAGCACCAAGGGCATTCATTACTGAGCATGCAGGTGACAACCTGACCTGTGAAGTGGCACTGAAGCTTGGCAGAATTGAAAATATTATTCTAACATTAGTTAGCCCACCTGAAACTCTTACCCTGAATGGTAAAAGCAAAAATATTACCCCCAAAAATGGGCCACGTGAGCCTCTGACTGTGTTACAATCCTRTAACTCCCTTTTGCTGAAGTGAAAGGCAAACGAAGAGCTCCTCACTATTGGCAACAGTCACTCTGAGAGTCATCAGCTGAAATCTTTGCAACCCACTGGTGCCCACCCAGCTGAGTGTTCTTAAGTGAGAACAGCTCTAACCAAAATTATCAGGGAGTCTGAGTTCCCAAACYGGCCTTAGCTTGGCAGCAGCTCCATCACGACTTTTTGTCTGCTAACAACGCAAATAAAACTGGGAAAACAGAGGAACCTTCACATGGATTTATTTCAGAATGACAGCAATGATTCTCTGCTGCCCACTGACCAATTTAAATGCAAGGTGTTGGGTTTGCATCTGAGGAAAACAACCTCTGAAGGGTTTTCTACACCTCTACATGACCCTGAAGACAGTTTTCTACACATCTTGGACTCGGTAAAATTCCAAGCTGGATCAAACCAGCCTCTAGGCTGATCCACGGTGCAAACATAAAGCAGCTGGATCCAACAAGGCAGGGAACTTACGTTTCTCATCATCAGCATGTACCAGAGATGCTGCTCTCGACAAAACATCCAAGGGAGTCTCCATTCCTCTCTGGATCCTGCAAAATTCAGAACCAAGGTTTCAGAGAGTACACTTAAGGCAAGGCTCTGGGTGCTGTGCCAGCTGTTCAGAGCACACCCACACAGGTTTACARGAGGAAGCAGCGATGCACAACAGGAGCATGGCAGCAAAAAGACTCAAAACCCCAAGTTTCTGCTGCTCTTTTCATGTTACACCAGCAYAGGACTCGTTAAAAGTGTCATTGCTGGAAACAGGGAAACACCGGGGTYGGCTTTGCCACCAGCTGCTCACCCAAACAAAGCAGAACAGCAAATCCCCACGTGCTGGAGCTGCTGCAGGGCTCACACACGGTGTGACAGGGTTATCCACTGCCTGCTGCAAGTGGGGCTGCCTCCCACCCCAGCAAACAGCGACTGGAGACAACATCCAAAGGTACCATCCCTGCAGGGCAGGGACAGCTGGTCTGGCTGCCTGCAAGGGCATGGATTGCTTTAGAGCCCCAGGATTCCATAAACTTCCCCTCCACACTCTCTCCTATGCCCAAAGTAGAATCATCCAACTTTTATAATTTTATTAAGATTTTTTTTTTTCACTAATAAACACATAGTTGAACTCTGGGTGTGTGTATGTACCACCACACACACAGAACTGTATTTTTTTCAGTCATGATCACACCTCGGTAGCTGTTTGTTCCCTGCGTTTTGCCCCTTACAACACATAATTCCCATCCATGAAAAACCAGCCCCACCACATTAAAAATGCCTGTTCCAGCACTACACCAAGCAACAGACTCCCATAACACCTATGAYTGTATTGCACCTTCTCAAAGTTTCACATGAACGGCTTCAAGACTAAAAAAAAAGTCCCAATATGAAATTCCAAAAATATGAAAGGGAAAGGAAGGAAGAGAATAACATGTTGTCAAGATGTTTTTGTTATAAGGCCAACAACTTATATGTGTTTCCAAATAAAAAGGCAACAGCACAGGCAGAACTGTTAAGAAAAAAAAAAGGAGAAAGGGGAAAAAACCCAGAACAACTAATGGTTTTGTTGAGCTTTTTCCACAAAAAACTTAGCAAAAACTTCTCTCATAAGAACTGTTTATTGTAACTTACTTTACAGTATGTTCTTAAAAAAAAAAAAAAAAAAGGTAGTGGCAGCTCCAAAATCTCAAACACATGTCCAGCATGTACATTGACTTAACAACAAGCACATGTTTGGGAAGCAATTTCCTTGCCTTTGCACTAAAACAATAAACCTCGCTATCCTCACTCCCTCTTCCTCAATAAGTCGAAGACTTTCAACTAATCAAAGACTTTAAAGCGTAAGAGGAAGGATTTTAAAGCATTTGTAAGGTGAAGCAATGTATTTTTAAGCTTAAAGCACGTATTTTTGAGTTTAAATAATGAAATCCAGTGAGATTTCCATAGAGCTGTGCAAGAAGAAGAGGCAAACTTGAAATAACCAAGTGTATTGAGGATTAAAACTTCCTTCTCCCTCCCTGCCAGAATCAGCTTTTGCCCAGGAAGAATATTTTTAATAAATTTATAAGGTCAATTAACTCTTTCATTTAAAGACAGTACCTGTGGGCAAGAGGGTTTAGAAAACAAGATTTTAGTTTATTTTACGAAGTTTGTCTTTGTTATTTTTTCCTTTCACACCTGGCCACATTCYCCTCCAAACCAAAGCAAAGGCTGGGAAGAGGGTGTTCCCTGAAAAGCCTTCAGCACCATCCCACTGGGGTCCTTCAGCCCTTGATGCTTTATTTCTTTCCTACTTTTTGTTTTCTTGGAGTTCAAAAGAGCAGACTGTCCACTAGCGACCCTCTCACACAAACTCCTCKAACAGAGTGAAAATTCAGCTGGAAAACGATTCAGGTTTGTCTGACCAGGGGGTGCAGCTACACCAGACTGAGGTAACTCAGGATTCAGAGCTAAYTTTGTCCTACCCTTCAAAGGCAGTAATACAAATATTTTTGGTCAACTCTTTAGGAAAAAAAAACCAGCTCTTGCTAAAGAACAATGTAAAGGACAGTGAAATGTCTCATTAAAAACAAATTGTTCCTTTTCTTTCAGCTTTCCAGTAATTTTCAGATAATTGGAGCAGCAGATGCCCAATCCCTTTCCGGAGCGTGCTCCCAGTAAGAGAATTAACTGGTGACAGAAATCCACACTGGGAGAAGGAAACAGGAACCAAGTCTTAATTCTGCTCAGGAAATTAGACACTTTGAAAACAACTTGACTAAAAGTGGCCTCAATAGAGAGTTCTGCAGTTTTGTGTATCATTAAAGGTCACATCATGAGAGAGCTGCTGTTCATTCAAAAACTGCAGATCCCAGATATTCTGTGCAATGCCAGACATTCTGTGACTTTTCAAACAGATTTAAAAAAAATTACCTGCAAGGAGCTGTACACTGCCAGATTATTTTTCAAATAGTGTTAAATATCCCTTTATTTTTCAAATAATGTTAAATATCCCTTTATCTCTAAATTAGACTAGCAAGTCRGTGGTTACAGTTCAGGGAAGAAATAAAGGTTGCCCAGGAGAGTGAGAGAAGAGGGATCCCCTCTCACCTCCAAGTTTAAAGCCCTAATTTGATCAGGGCAAGGTCAGCAARTGCTGCAGCTGGGCCAGGGCTGCCTTGAGAGAGCAGCCCAGCCATCCTGGGGGAGTCATGTTTCAGAAAGGAAAGACCAGTGCACTTGCCAGGGTTCCAAGAAATAAAAAACATATTTAAAAAAAATTAAATAAAACAACCAAACAACCAAAAAAAGAAAACCACACCAAAAAAGAAACAGTTAAAAAGGAGACTCCTGGCCAAATCCAGCTATTTCTCAGTGTGACACAAACCTGTCTATGCAGCAGAACCCAACCTTGGATTTTTTTAAGTGTCCCCACCAAAAGCCAACTCTGTGCRTGTACTCGGCAAGGGAAAGCAGGCGAGGAGTGAAACACAAGGTACAAGTGGACCTCCCCTGGCTACATCTGATTTAAACACCATGGAAACAGTTTCCCGAGTGTATCTCRCAGCTTACAAAGTCTTAACTGCTCCATTCGAGGAGATGCGAGCCAAGAGCACTTTCACAAGCATTCAGGATATTTTTATCTACTGTAACTTCAAGTATTAGTTTAATATCTCACTCGGTGCTCTTATTTATCAGTCACTGCTCCCACTCAACACTGCCCTGTTCTGGCCTCTCACCTACACAGCAGCAAAGAAACGCCCTGGAAAACAGTAAAGACACGAAATGTGAAATCAGAGATGTCTAAAAACTGTCTAAAACTCATCTAAACACTGATCCACCTGTCATTTTTTATGCAGCACTTGAAGCCCGCGGTACCCCGTCAGTGAAATGAAACAGCACATTATTTTCCCTCTCCCTTGCACGTTTTTGCAGGTCCCAGAAACACACAGAGTACTCCCAGCTTTGCAAATGCCTGCTAATGGGTTTGGGTTTTTTTTGTTTTTGAAGGCTATAGAGAAGTGAAAGCTTTAGAAAATGAACAGTTAAGTGTTTTCAGGGATTTCTACAGCACCTTCCGAGCATCAGGAAGAGCACGCAGGGAAAACCCCCGAGGTTGCTTGTTTGGAATTCAGTCAACAGGCAGCAGAGCAAGCAGCAGCACTCACTCAGCCTCAACAGAGAGACAATTATTTAATCCCTGCAGAGTTAATATTCACAGTGGGGGGTGTCAGGAGAGACGTGAGACAAAGAGAAGAGCTTTACATTTGATTTTTTAAAAGGGGGAATAGCAAAGGGAGAGAAAGGAAAGAGAAGCAAAGATGACGTTTGGGCGGTGATCTCATTATGGAGTTAGGATGGCTTTGGCCTAGGACAGACCTCAGCTCAAGTCAGATGCCAAAAACAAGGACAAAATTGGGTGGTGAGAACAACAGACACAAGTGCAGGCAAGACAACAAGAGAAGAATTCTGACACAGTTTGGATATGAAATGCCAAAGGGATTTCAGGACAATGCCRGGATTTCAGGTGGGACTGACAGAACAGCAGCACAGCCTCTGCCAACACCTGAGGAACACCAGAAACAGCCACTAAAACCTGCTGAGACACACATCCACACCTGCCAGGGGAGAAAGGCTGAACCAACCCTCCCACGATGGCCAGAAAAGCCCGGCAATTGAATTCCCATCTGGGCAAATTACACAGATAAGGTTGGAGGGAGAAGAGGAGGATTAATAAACAAACCCCGCTAGAACAATGAAAAAGCCATTCAAGAATGACAAGGCACTCGAGAAACCATCGAGACCGAAGTGTAGATAAGCACAAGCACAGGGAAAACAAGATTAATTGAAAAGCGGGGTCAAACAGGTCAAGAGCAGCTCCCATCTGGGCAGATAAAGGCACAGAAGTGCCCAAATTCATCCCCAGAAGTGCCTAGAGAGAGACAAACTCCGCTGATTTCAATGGAAGAAAGTGAAACTGAAGAGGAAATCCAGATGCAACTGACCAGCACAATCAGTTAGTCCACACAAGGAYGGAAGATAAAGCAGAAGTTTGATGCAAAATAGGAAAATATGGTTTATTTTTTATGGGAGGAGAGAGCAAAGCATATTTGCCCCATGAATGGGAATAATGATAAGCACGTTGTAATCAATAATTTTCTCAAGTAGTCACAATACATTTAAATTTCTTCAGCTATGCTTGGAACAGAGCTTCTACTTGTGGATGGAAAAACGCTGTGTTGAGATACCCACGTGAAACGTTAAAATGTGAAACGTTAAAATGTGAAACGTTAAAATGTGAAACGTTAAAATGTGAAACGTTAAAATGTGAAACGTTAAAATGTGAAACGTTAAAATGTGAAAGTGCTCACTTTAGGGCATGATTACCAAGCAGCACTGATCATCCCCTGCATTTACAACTCACAGTCCTGAGTGTAAGTTCAGGCTATTTGGCTAAATAACACTTTTTTTTTTTTTTTAATGTATTTATTCACTACTTTGGGGTTTTTTTAAACCATGCTTGTTATGCATGTGGAAAATGTGTTTGAACAGGCAAACCTTCAAACAGAAGCAACGATTTAACTCATCACACAGAAAATTATAAGCTTAAAGCAGAGCTTTGGTATTTTACCTTGTGCTTTTTGTTGTCTTGTTGCATAAATCCCCCTTAACAAGGCAACATTTTAAGAAGAAAGCTATTAGTAATGCTATTTGAACTGAAAGCTAACAAAGCTGAGAAAGTTAAGGTGGGAAAGTCCAAGTGACCTTGTCTTGTGCCTACAAGATCACCCAGAGCATCCTAAATGTTATGCAACCTCTGCTGCAAACACATTATGAAACGTTTAACCACAGTAAAGAGAGCTGAACCAAAGCTCCCTTTTCCAGCAGAAAACTTCCAGGTGTCTCTGGAAACAAAGCAGCTCACCACTGCAGTGTGGAGATGCTGAGAAAGTTAGCAAAGCTACTCATCTGTAAATAAGAAACTGATGGTTTATGATGGGAATGCTCTTAATTAACCCACCCCAAAGGTCTGTACAAACGTTTTCTATCCTATTTTAGCTACCAGGCTTATTTTTATACCAGACTGTCAGATCTGCCCCTGTCAGCAGCACTCCTGGGTGCTCATCACCTCCGCTCTGGCCCAGTTCCTGCTCTAGGGTGGGTGTAAAAGCTGACCCCCACCCCACAGAGGCGTTCCTGAGCAGAGAAGGAACAGCACCCTGCACYGAAACATCCCATCCCTGCTCCCCACAGCATGCTGGGGATGCTGGGGATTCAGCAGCAACYGTTCCAGCCCAGTCATTTAAATGAGAAAATGCAAATGTACAACAGGCAGGCCCAAATTCTACCAGGACTCTGAAGGGTCAGATCTACTTCTTGTGAATCAAAGTAATTCTTGTAACTGATCYCAAAAAGCCCCATAGCCTGATCCCGAATATCGAGATTATAACTGTGTGTCGATAAGAAGAGGTGTAGAGAATTGAAGCTAAACATTCCACATTAGAAATCTCCTCACAAGTTCACAGATAGGAGAATACAAATAAAGGCCTTAAATTCTGGAGAAGAGCCTTTAAAGAGTTTATTATTAAGGCAGGAAAGGGATATTGCTGCCCAATTTTATAGAGTTTTGGATCCAAGGACTCTCAGTATCACTGCCTGCAATGAGTTTCGCTCAGGTTTCCCAACTTGCAGTTTGTTTCTCCATGAGGAATGCTCTTTAAACAACTCTCTGTTCTAAAGTCAGAGAAAATCTAATCAGAGAAATTACCCCGCAGGAGAAATCCTGGAACTCTTGATCAGCCAAGTCCTCTTTGGTTTAATTTTAAAAAATGGCCATTATTTCTTGTTCCTGATAATCCTGAAGCACCAACAGAAGGGAAGTGAGCTGGCTTTATGAATTCTCCATCGCCAGTGGAAACGGGTGTTAAATTCCCATTCATCCACTCTCAGAAAAGGGTGCACTGGTATCAGCGCGGACAGCTTAACTCAGGGAATTAATTACTGCTGATCACACCCGGGGAACACACAGCGAGCCCGACCCCGCACCGCTAAAGGCTAAATTAAAAACCTCTGCCGATGCAATACAGAAGATGCAGCGCCAAAAGCCTTCACAGCGCCCTTGGGACGCGTTCTAGAAGGTTTCACCTCTGCCACCGATACGGCGCCGGGGATTTTCCCTGCGGGAAGAACACGCTGGGCGGGAGCCCAGCTGCGAGCGTCCCGGTGCTGGGGATACCCCGGCACAGGCGCTCCTGCCGGGGCGATTCCTCCGGCTCCCGCTGCCTGTGGCACCGCGGCTGCAGCCGGCGGAGCGGGTCCCTCCCCGGGCCGGGCGGAGCGGGTCCCTCCCGGGGCCGGAGCGGAGCGGGTCCCTCCCGGGGCCGGAGCGGAGCGGGTCCCTCCCGGGGCCGGAGCGGAGCGGGTCCCTCCCGGGGCCGGAGCGGAGCGGGTCCCTCCCGGGCCGGAGCCCGACACCGCCGGGAGAGCTCGGGAGCTCCGCAGCCGCCCCGCGGGGGTTCCCCGGCCGCCGCCAGCGCCCGGCCCGGCGCGGCTCCCGCGGGGAAAGCCCCGCAGCGCGGAGAGAACGGCCCGGGGCAGCCCCGTCCCAGCCCCGTCCCGCCCGCCAGCGCCGCTCCCTCCGCCCCCGCGGCCACCTGTGCGCGCTGTCCCCGCGCTRTCCCCGCGYACTCACCGGCGCTCCGGGCGGGCGGCGGGGCCGGGCGGTGGCGGCGGCAGCGTGGCCGCGGCGCCCCGCGGGCCGGGCCGGGCCGGGCGGAGGCGGCTGGGGCGGTGCGGGCCCGGCAGCGGCGCGGAGCAGGCGCGGCTCGCCCGGCCCCGCTGGCCCCGCTGGCCCCGGTGGCTGCGCGGGCCCGCCGAGGAATCCCAGGAATGATGGAATTCGGCTGCGAGCAGGTGGGGAGCGCCGCCCGCCCCCATTGGCCCCGCGCGCCGTGACGTCAGCGCAATTAGGGTAATGAGGCGCTGACGTCACATCCTCGCAGGTAGGGAGAGCGCGGGCCCGGCCCCGCCCCCGGGGAGGGGCTGGAGGGAGCCGGGGTGGAGGGTCGCGGGTTCGAGCCCCGGGAAGGCCGCGAACGACACTGGGTGGGGACAGGAGAGCACGGGCGAGGACAACGCTGCTTCTCTCCCACCCTGCTCTAACCCTGAAACTTTTCCTCCCCCCGCCGGAAAAACTACAGGCGAGCAACACAAACTAAACTACACCTACAGGGAAACAACAAAAAAAAGTCTCTCTCAARAACAAAGCACTTTTTCAAAGCAGAAACGCGCGTTTCGAGTTAAAGCACACTGCCAGAGCATCTGACAAAGCGGCTCAGCAGCCCCAGCCGCACTGAAACACGCACGAGTGACGAGGAGCGAGTGTTTCAGAGCCTGATGTGACAGGCTCGGCTCGGCTGGAGGATGGGGGTCACATCCACGCACTCCGCACGATCTGACGGTAATTGGTGTGAGCAGATCCGGCACTTTGTTTCCTGTTTACTGCTCGCACTGCAGCGGGGTGTTACAGAATCCCTGCTCCCGATGTGACTCACTGGGCCGCCGGAGGGACTGCCAGCAGCCAGACGTGTGTGAGAGTGAAGCTGAGCCCTCGCCGTGGCCGGCACACCGCTCCCCTCCCCGTCGGCTGCGGGGCAGGAGCTCCTCGGCACCGCTGCACAAAATCCGAGCGTTCGGAGCGACCCCGTCCCKCACCCCGGGCTGCTGGAAAAGGCTCCCAGCTGTTCCCACCATCCCGGCACTCCCAACCCCAGCACGGCCTCGGGCATTCCCGTGGCAGCGTTCATTCCCAGCGTGCCGCTTCCGAGATCCCGGCAATTTAGGAGCAAGTCTTGCTGAAGCACTCTGCCTGTTTTCAGCAGTGCTATCACATCGCTTCCCAAGAGCCAAGCCAAGGTTTCTCCAGGGCACCCTGAAGAACCTGGGAATGCTGTTCCCAGCAACAGGCTTGCAGAAATTAATTCCAGAGCAGGAGAGGATACGGGAAAGTGCTGCACTGGTTTTCTGGTGTCCACACTGAGCATCAGTCGCCACCAAACAGGTCCCACAGTGCTGCATTTTATCCTCACAAGGATCTGAGGTTGCCTCAGGCGGCTCTTGGAGTGCATTGCAAAGGGAAAGAAAGACAAATCAGCCTGAGCCCCATCAAGAGCCTTAGGATTGCAGATTTGTGGTGGAACCCAAAAAGAGCACAGGGCAGCAGAAACAGAGAGTGTTTCCATGGAATTCTGCTCATGGCATTTCTCCTGTCCAGCTCCTCCTCCCTCAGTGTGACAATAAATGCACAAGTATAGAAAAGGCACCACAAACGTCTGCGTTTGCTCAAGGAAACGAAACACCAAGGCACAGCAGGGTTCATTTCAGATGCTGAAACTGGGATTTCTGCATGAAATGGTGGAGGGAACACAGCTCCCACACGGAGCCAGAGGTGCAGCCAAAGCAGCAGCCCAGCCAGGCGGTGTGGGAGGTGCAGGGCAGGGAACGGCCGGGGATGAACCCACACGCCCTGCACTTGGATTCCTTGAAAGATCCAGAGCCCATGAAGGCTCTGCGCTCTCCAGTCCCCATTTAAAAGTCCATCAAAATCATGCAAGAATAGCTGACGCTGAAGTATTTTCATATCCTTGCAAGGACAGGTCATGAGATCTCCGGGCCACCAAAAGCTAGCCAAAAAGCACATTCCAAACCTAAATTAAATCCAGATTTAGACTCCACACACTCAGTATATCTAATAGGAACACTTCAGTTGATTAAAAAAATGAAATGCACGCAGTGTCAGAACAGCCATGAACAGAATTTCATCCATGTTGCAAAACCTTCATCTATGACACCTGTAACAATATAAGGTAATATTTACATTTTTTTAAAAATTGATATTGTATTAATAGACTACTGGAGATTATTTTCATTACCAGCAAGCAAGAAGAGGAGTTTGATGATCTAATATTTGGAGGGAAAAAGTAGTCAAAATAGTAAYATAAAACTTGTTTGAGAAAACAAGATACTGGACAAGAAAAATACCATGAAATACGGAAAACAAAACCACAGGCACTGAGAAAAGATCTGAACTAGACATTGGTACATATCACAAGAATCAATTGCTGCAGACTAATTACAAGGGTTTTTAATATGTATCTCTGAGAAAAAAGTCTGCCACTCCTGTTTATAACTGCTGGAGGGAAGAGGTGGGAAGGGTTTCTTTGTTTAACCAGACAGAGCTCCTGGGATGAGGAGGAGCTTGAGAAAGRAGAGGTCAAAACAGCTTTTGATCCTTTGGAGCTGCTATTACAGCTCCCAGCAGAAGTTTTAGAACAGGATATTTATTAAACATCTAAGGAGCCTGAGGAACATCAGCTGGCTGGGAACAGCGACCCCGTGCATTCCCCTGCAGACAGACTTCCCACTGCAGTGAGGTGTCAACATCTGGACAAGCCAAAAAAATGAAGTGCAAGTTGTCAAACGCTGGAAATCTTGGAAAACAAATCTTAACACAGCATAAGAAAGCCTTGTTGGAGCTGCTGAACTCAACACATGCTGCTCACCAGGCAAATTCACAGATGAGGAAAGCAAACCCAGTCTCGGGTGATGAGCTGCATTTTGTTTTGCTCGGGTGTTAAGATTTGGTTTTCATTTAGCACAAACTTTCTAACCCAATGGCATCAAAGGCTCTTTGCTGACTCAGATACCAGCAAAAATTTATTCTGCTGGAACCCAAAAACGGACCAAGACAGTTGAGGGTTTGTAGCTGAACTAAGACAAAAGTAGTGCTTCAGCACCCAGGTAAGGCACCCAAGGCATGATGCAAATCCTGGGCCAGACTGCAGCTGCCAATCCTGTTCCAAATGGATGTTAATCACCAAAAATTAATCACATTCTGCACATGGTGTGGCCAATGCAACAGAAGGTTTAACCCCTGCATGAGGGAGCTGGGACTGTAGCTGGCCATGGATCCCAGCTGCCTCAGGACAATGTTTTAAGACTTTTTGGGGTTTTTTTTCAGTATAGAGGCAGGAAAGGTCCTGAAACAGAAGGGCAAAACCCATATTCTAGCAAATGCAGTTGCAGTCTTTCACATGGTTCAGACCCCATGGCCTAGTCCTACAGACCCCACTCAACCATGAATCCTGTAATTATTGTTGAAATGAAGCCTGGCATCCGTTCCATGACCAACCCAGAAAATAACGCATTTCCACTATAATAAGAGTTTCTTACTGCCATCCCATTTTGTTTTTCAAACAGCAACAATACAGATGCTTATCTTCCAGCAGCCAGCAATGCCTGAAGTTCCCTGGAGCCTGCAGAGAAGCCCAGTGYGTACCAAACTCTGCACAAAGAGGATGAAGTTGGTGCCAAAAGCAAACACCTTTCTCAGAGCTATCACAAACGYCATTATCTGTCACAGGTTTAACAAGGCATGGCAGTGCTTTGCCACCTCTGTCAGTCCAATTACAATGCATGCTTCCATCTATCCACACCTTCTTTCAACGAAACAGCTTAATTTTACACCAAATGCCAGCAGCTTTTAAAATCATTCTTAAAGCATGTTTTATCACACACAAATTACCTGGCCTCAGAAGCAAACGTTTTCAGCAGTGTTAACACTCCTAAACTCTGAATCTAAAACTCTTCCTTGCAAAAATCCAAATTAATCTGCACTGCAGCTCAAAGCTGCCTTATATAAAAACACACCCAAAATTCAAAACACATAGGATTTCAATTTTCTTGAAGATGGTTTATTATTTCATTACACCACAATGTGTTAAATTGCAGTAATTCCAGCCAGACAAGTCGATCCAAACTGTAAGTTGATGGAGATGGTTATTTATTACCTGCTTCAAGACAAAGCTTGCCCTATTCATAATTGTCTGCCCCATCATCCCAAGGAAGATGAAAAGAGACAGGGTAATTTCAGTTGGAGCAGGGTCAGAACAGCAGCATAATCTTCAAGCAAACAATGAGATACTCTCAGACTCAAACAGAACCATGAACACCACCAACTCTGCTCTTTCAGAACATTTAACCACAGGTACTTTTTGCTTGCTTTGTTCTASAAAAGATTTCACCCCATGGAGGTTCCCATAAGATGAAGGCAGACAAGACAGCTGAAAAAAAAAATAAATACAAAAGGAGTGTTAGATTAACAAATTAAAAGCAACCTTTGGCCACGAGCCACTGGTTTTAATTTGTTAAAGTTTTGTTAAACAATGATAAAAAGACCACAAATGGTTCACAGCAAAACTCCAAATGGCAAATTTAGTGTAAAGGAAAGGTCAGTATAGTCAGTGATCCACAGCTGAAGGTGAATATTCAGAGGAACCTCTTTATTATGCACGTTTTTCTTATGCAGTAAACATCCTCATAATAGCTTTAACTCCCTATTTGATTTGTATCCTATCTCTCACACAGGACCAGATGAACTGTAGTCCAAGTGGCATAATTAAAATCATGAACAGGTTGCAGCTCAAGATGAGATGCAAAATTATTTTCAGACTTCCCACATTAATTCATGGTGAGCTACATCATTTACATACATTTGCAGGCTGTAAGAAAAGGTTCTTCAGTCAGCAGGTCGGGCTCTGCTCCCAGGGAACAGGGACAGGAGGAGAGGGAACGGCCTCAGGCTGGGCCAGGGGAGGCTCAGGKTGGACAGCAGCAGGAATTTCCCCATGGAAAGGGTGCTCAGGCCTTGGAACTGCCCAGGGAGGTTTGGAGTGCCCATCCCTGGAGGTGCCCAAGGAATTCCTGGACATGGCACTCAGAGCTCTGGGCTGGGGATGAGGTGGGGATGGGGCACAGCCTGGACTCAGTGGTCTGGGAAGGCTTTTCCAACCTAAATTATCCTATGACTCTCTAATACAAATAGCACACCAATTTTCAATTCTATACTGGAAGGGGAATCCTGCTAAAATTAGTCACAGATAAACTGGACAAACAACAGAGGAGACATTTTTTAAACAACAACAACAACAAAATAAAGGAAAATAAACCAGATCTTTACTTTCAAAGCAGCTGTGCGAGTACAACCCTCCAATATAATCCACTTAAAAATGCTGTAAGAATTTCAAGTGCAGTGATGCATTTCATCCTCTGCTGTTGTCTGCAGGGAACTCACCTTCAAACCACCGAAGTGCTGCTGACTCAGTCTCCTCCTTGGCAAGGGTCTCATGCAGGGATGCAGGGACAGAGGGAACAGGGGGGTGCAGAATGAGCACATTCTCATCACCTGTGACCCAACACCAGACTTGGGAGGCAACGAGGGGAAAGAAAAAGATTAAAAAGAGATTGTCTAGAATTTCTAGTGCAAATAACTTGGTTTTAAAAAGCTTTGCCCCAGGCTGTAAAGCCAAAGCACTGTGACAGCATCATGGGGCAGACACTGCTCTGTGTCAGCCCACCCCCTCTCCTGCAGCACTTCTTGAAGCATCCTAGGAAGGTGCAAACTTCCTGGCTCTCACTCTTGTGCAGGGAGAGAGCCAGACATCTCACCACTGCTGAGAGCAAGACAACTTGAGGGTGGCAATATTAAAAGAGAAAACCAAAACCACAAACAAAACCAAAAAAAAAAMCCCACTGAATGCTCCCCTCTCATGCTTCACTGTGAATTTTAAAATAGGAGGTTTGGAGAAACGTTGGCAGGAGGCAGAGATTAAGCAAATAATCACTGTGTGGGAACAYAACCTTTCAAACTTACCATGTGCTCCATGGAGCTAAATAGGTCCCATGTAGAGAAGTAATACAAATTAATTCAATAACGAGATGTTTTACTATTTATTTGACTTATTTAATTGAGTAGGGGAGGTATCTTAAACATCAGGTTCAAAGCTTTCAGAGGTCTCACAGTACAACAAAGGGAAGTGAAGGAACCAAAACACAGAGTGTTATGATCAGTTTTTGGTTTGTTTTACTTTTAAAGACAGCTCCTTGTGGCTGCAAATTCCTAAAAACCAAATTTATTCCAATTTAAAACCAGCAAGAACCCTCTACACCCACCACACTTGCACAGATTTTCAGTCAGATCAGAGTGTTGTCTTTGCAGCTGCAAGACCTTCCATTTCTCAGAAAAAAAAAGTGTATAACCATGCAAATAGTCCCCACCACTACTGGAAAGGATTTGGCAGAATGCCAGATTATGAAGGCAAAAATGACATGGAAGTTCTCAGACTAAAGATATAACTAAAATATTTGGAGTTTGGATGAATAATTTCAGAATGTACACTCTGAAGCTTCCTGTTCTTGTATTAAAACTTAATCCACTTCTAAACATTTCTGATTGAACCAGGCTGAGTAAGAGGTTAAAACACACAGGAGAAAAGTGATTACTGCCTCTCCCTAAGGCAGTCATTAACTCCAGGATCAGTTAGCAACGGTGGTGGWGATTTTTATCTAGAAAAACAGGTAAATAAGGTCACTGCAAAACTTTATGAAACCACAGTACCAAAAGTGACAGAGCAGCTGTTGGCTCAAACAAAAAGCAGAGCAGAAAATAGCTGTGTAGAGGTCCTGTCTCTTCTATTGCATAGGCAATACTAAGAAAATTCATTTTCTACACAGACTGCATGGCCAGCAGAGTGACTTTGAAAATGAAGAATACTTTGTCCTCTCTCAATACCTTACCCATGAAAAGTTATCAGACACACACTGACCTGATATTCTGACCTTCAAAGCATATTTCAACTTCAATTCTATTTTTAAAATAATTGCTGGGAAAAGGCATGAGTCACAAYGCTGCTTGGATCCCCCTGCACTGGACACTCACCAAGGGCTGTGTTTATTCTGAAGTTTCCCAAGTCAGAACAGGCTCTTGCATTAGCACCTCGATGTGAAGAACAAGGTTCAGTTCCCTCAGCCACCCAGGAATCCTGGCCTCTATATCCATCCTGACCTTCCCAATTCTGGCACAGATGTGTGTTGCAAACATCAGGAAGCTCTGGGATACTGCAAAGGATTTCTACCAGAAAGGGATCCCACTTGCTCAGCTGTCTGCTACCCACGGGCACCTTCTTTATGCTCAGCTTTCAGCGTTTACTCCAATCTGCTGACAGTGAAGGTCAACAAAATGCAAAGAGAAGCCTCAGGGAAGCACAGGTGAGAAATATAGGCTCTGCACTTAGAGATACAGGTGGAATTTGAAGGGTCCCACAGCCAGGCACCTGGAGAAACTCCCTGCTCCAACACTTGGAAAAAGGGGAAATGTGCAAGCGATGAAGAACACATCACACCTGTGCTGATGGAGGTCAGCAGCCTGTGTGGTTCAGCTTTGTGCCCTCCCCAAATTGAGTTTAGGAGCAGCCAAATGATTATGCATCCAGTCAAATTTTCATTTCCCCTTCTTCCTGTGTCATCCAGTTCATTCCCCCTGGAGCATGAGGCTGTTACACACCCCACCAGCACTGTGGATGTCAGAGGCAGCGAGGCCCATGCTGCTGACTCACCTACACAAACCCTCAGGAGTTTGATTGGGTCCAGGCTCTTCATTACAAAGAAGCCTTTTAAGACACTAGAAATAAATCATCTGCCTGGTTGCCTTTAATGAAAGCTCTGTTACACAGGAAAAAGGGGGAGGGAGCATGAAACAATATCCATGGTAGAACAGGCAAGCCAGAAAAGAGGGATGTCTGAAGAACAGAACGAAAGACTTGAGAATTAACTCAAGAAGAGAAACAATAAAGCAGCATGGAAATGGAGCAGGAAGATATAAACAGGAAAGTTACAAATGGAATGAAAGGCTAAAGTGGCTTTTTTTTTGTTGTGAAAGAACAAACACACCTCATTAGGACAAAGAGTCAGTAACATATTCCCATGTACCAACTTCCTGTGCAACAATCCCCAGTTATTTTAGTGGATTACAGCTGTATGACCAGAAGAAATCATTTCCACATACTGGTGGGGAACTTCAAAAGCAGCTAACAAGGCTGAAATCAATCTCTCTTCTCTTAAAAGTTTTACATAGCAAAGCCCTGTAACAACTGCCCCGAGTATTCTCTTAACAATCGCGAGGAGTTCAGAGCAAGCTGCTCAGGGCTATGATTCATTCGTGGCTCTCTGCCAGAAAAATAAATACATTCAAGACCAGTGGCCCCAAGGGGAAAGGTAGGCCACTCTTTTAAAAGCACAAGATAAATGATTTACAGAGCAGAATCCAGTTTCCAGCCTATGTGGATGAGGAGGAAGGACTTTTGTACGTCTCCCAAAGATTTAGTGCACAGACTTGGATACTGGCAGTGCATCAACAGATGGGGGGGAACTAGGAACTATCGAGCTGGGATTTGCAAAACTCACTGCAWAGAGCAAGAAATGACCCCTTATATTGCTGTACACAGAGTTCATAAAGCCAAATGAAGACTTGCAGTGGGTATCCAGCAACACAAGACAAACACAGCYGGCTCAGGTTACAGGGAAGTGCAGTAAAGTCACACCTGTGCAGGGCCAGAGGGATCCTCTGGCAGAGTGACAGTGACAAACAGCTCAGAGGTGGGCAGGGCCCGACGCCACACGGCATCTGCTGCACATAAAAATGGTTAATTAGCTGCTAAACAGCAAGCAGTACTTTACTTTTCTTTTTTTCCCCCACAAGAACATTATTTCTGGGATAAATGCTCAGCCAGCGAGGTGCAGGATGGAGACTGGTGTTTCACTGTGGGAGTGAGGCCGGCTCATTCTCACACCAGACTGATTTGTCACTGCCCTCTAATGTTCTTTCATCCAGAAGGTCAGGGCTCCATCCTGAATCTTTTCATTTGTCCAAGAGCTTTGGATCTCTCAGGGTCTGTTTCTACCACTGGGATAATTATTTTCTGTTCATAACCTTCCCACTGAGCACACCCGAGCAAATCAACACCCGATTTCAGATTACTTTTTACAAAGCTTAYGCTGAAAGGTAAAAAATGCTTTGGCTACTCCAAGCCCTCACTACACAGGAGGTTAATACACCCTACCCACCTTACAACTATGCATTAAAGACTTATAGATTATCCAGAAAGGAACCTCTTCATGCTAACAAAAAAATCCAGCCAAACCTCAAGGTTGAGTTTATTGAAGTGGCTCCAATTCCCTAGTTCCATTTTTTATAATATAAACTTTTCAAATTGGGGACTTTGGCCTCTTACTAACAGAGACAGAGAATGCCAGGGCCATACAAACGTTCTCTGTCCCCATAAAGAGTTTAGGCAGCCTTGTGCCATCAGCAAAGGGGCATTTGAGTGGATTTGTTTTATACTTTCTATCACCAATGGATAATGCAAAGTGTTAGGAACCTGCCTCTGATCTTAGAAAGTTTCACTGTGATTTATTTCCTATTTCACAGTAATTATTTCCTGAGTCTGGATTAAAATTTCCAACTCAAATATTTTAAAGTAATCAATATTTAAAGTTTCCCTCTGATTAAATCGAGCCTGCATGAGTCACATTACATACAACAATGGATTTTCTATTCTCTTTCTTAAATTTATGCTCTCAACTTCTCCCTGGAAACAATTATCAGACAACTTCATTGAAATAATTTATTTTTTAAAGTGAGATCACTAAATCAAATGTAGCTTGAGAGATGGCCCTGATGATCACATAATATACAAGACAAAAACCAAACATGCTAATCAGGAAAGATAAATTTTATTTTCATTTTTTACCATTAAATTATTTTTATCATTGACATTCTCACAAGTAAAATGAAATCTTTGCTGAATTTATTTCTATTAAGAAAAATTTCCCAAATTAGCAAACTCACCTGAGTGTGAAAAATATTCCATTTACAAAAGATCCTCCCAATTTATTGCACCAAACATGGATACTGCCAGTAATGCCCATTCTTTCATGGCAGGATTGATGTAACAAGTCATGTAAAACTCCAGTTTTCTTTAGTTTAGCTAATTTAAAGGGAGTACAAGTTTCATCTTTGTGGGCAGCATTTTCAGGGGAAAAAAGATAATCAAAGAATTAAAAATATGTGCTTTTGTTCATAATATTCCCAATTTTCCATTGTTTGGATACAATCTCCTGCCAAACAACACCTATTTCATAAGTCTGCCCAAGCAGATGCATGGAATTCTGATTTTCCTTCCATCTCTGGCCCTTGTGACAATGCCCATGAGTTGGGCACTTTTCATCTCAGCCTCACGAGAGGAACACACAGTTCTATTATTATTAAATATCCTTACTTATTAATATTATTAAATATCCTTCTTAAAGGATCTGACACCTGTCAAGCTGCTCGTTTCCCTCTCCCACACCGTGGCAGCTTTTTGGATTCAGGAGGTCACACACCTGAGAAATAATTTCCCATTCACAAGGTCTGCCCTGCAGCAGCACCCAGGGAGCATCCTCAGAGGAATTCGAAGGATGAACCTGGCAGTGCAGGAATGTCAGAGGACAGTTCCATACCTACTTCAAACTCCATGGATTCTCCAGCTCTGTAAATCCCTGAAAGGACTAAATTTGGGACATTGATTATTTTGAAAGAGACTCTGAGGGTATTTTGGGGAGTAAAGCTAACACCACATAGAAAATGAGTGACTTTGGGTTTTAATCCATCTGTACAATCAATCTTTTTTACTTATGGTTCTTCAAAATTCAAGCTCTAATATACAGGAAAATTCATTTCAGTATTTACAGAGTATAATTCCTTTGCCCTATTGCCAACAAACYTCCCATTAAAAAGGAAAATTGGGCATTTAAATCATCAGAACAGACTTCTTAAATRCACTGTAATCTTCTCAAGTATGCAAAGTCACATCTGCAAAACATTTAAAGTACCATTTATTTACCCATACACAGTATGTAAAAACTCAAGATGTCTTCTTTAACCCTCCCTTTGTCATCTTATATAATTTCTTCATACTGTAAGTTACAGATTTCTTTGCCCCTAAAAAAGAAAAAAAAAAGAGGAAAAATATCAACATTTAGGAAGGCTGACTCAGAAGGTGCTTAGTACATCAAATGAAGCATTTCCCTGGGGGAATGAYAGCCTAATCCAGCAGGCAGACATGCAAATAACCTTCCTGTCACAGTTGTAACACAGTAAATAATGACACCAAAAATACTTTTAATGCTATCAAAGCAGAGAAAATAGAACAGAATTCTGGTAAATACYGTGCCATTGCACTTGGCATACAATGAAGGCAGACATCTCAATTTTCAGAGATACAGCAGCAGCAGTTGCCTCCACACACTGAGGAGTTTTAGATATGATGGGATTGAGGATGACTCCCACACAATTTGTAAAATGGATCCTTGGAGTTAAACAATTTCTGAAGTCCTACCAGAGATAAGCCTTCTCTTACAGACCTCGAGTAAAAAACCCACAACCTTTTGCTGGGTTTAGTCATCGAGTATTTGTAAATTTAAAAACAAAACACTGTTAGTCTTGGCATTTCAGGGGGGTTCTGAGATCCCAGCCAGTGCAGCTACTTGCTTTTCCTTTCTTGTTTAAAAAAATTGCCCCAAAACAAACAAGTGAAAAACCCAACCCAACACACAGAGTGACTGTTCAGGTTACAACGCAGTCTAATCACACCCTTACAAATTCAGAACTGAAAAGGCAAGTTTTTAATGCTGCACAAAAAGCTCTACTTTTGACACCTGCACAGATTAAAAGTATAGTAGATTATACTTACTACAATCTTTCCTATGTTTATTTAACTGAACACTGACTAAAAATACACAGAAGGAATTTAGCCAGAAATCACACAACATTACAGACCAGAACACAAGGAAAGATCTGCAACAAACAAGCAACCTCAACCCAAGTTTATCCACGTGCTGCACTGGATTTTTTAATTTTTTGGGGGCATAATAATATTTGATTTGGAAAGACCTCAAAAAAATAAAAGAAAGGAAGAGCAAAAGAAAGAAATCATTTAAAGATAAAATATTTTAAGTGATAGATGCATTCAAATTTGAGTTGCAAGAAGTCAAATGAGTAGGCAGCAATAAGGAGAAGTGCACRCTTATTTCTGAAGGAATGTGACAGAGTAAGAAGGCTCTGATAACAAACAGGCTGCAGAGAATCAGTTCTGCACTTGTCATGTCTCCAAMTGCAATTTAAATAAACACAACTTCACCTTTTGTAAGAAACCATCCATACGTGTATTTTGAACTTACAAACCCATGTGCATCCCATATGTATGCTCCAACTTTTCCATATTTAATAGGTTTTTGTAAAAGCAAGCACGCTAATGAAGTCATGACAGGCTTTTCCTTGCAGCATCTCAAATAACAAGTAAATAATCATGTAAATCCTCAAGTGCCTGACATATCTGCATGGAGATTGCACACACAGTAACAATTCCTGCTGCAGCACAAGGCCAGGCTGAGCTCTGGCACAGCACAAATGAAGGCAGTGGTTCCAACCTGCAACATTAAAACTGTGGCTTTGAAAATGCCCGAGCTGCAGGATRCAGCCCCTCTGACAGAGGAAGTGCTCTGCCATTCCAGTGAACTCCAGGTACTTCTGGACGTGCAGCCCAGCGTGTGGCAGACCCACTGCAGCACAGCTGAGCTGTGCCGGCACCGCAGCCTGCAAGGAAAGCGCTTCTCTCCGCCTGCCCACCTGCTCTGCAGCAGCAGATCGTTCTCCTCCCTCTCCACCCCCTGAACTCCACCCACCGCACGGAAGGAGCTGCTCKCACCGCTGCCCCAGCACAGGCACAGCGCAGGTTTGTCCACCCAGCTGCTTCCCTAAAGYAGCCCTCGGGCTGATGAATCACAGCTGCAGTAAAAGTTATGGTTGTAATCACGGCTCGCTCTCAGAATCCGAAGCAGTTGGACCACGTGAAAATGTCTTTCCACTTCAGCTCTGAATCTGGGGCTCGGTGGTTCCACCTCCCCTTCGGATTTTTCCACGCCAGGACACAGAACAAAGCCCTGATGCACATGGGACCGAGCCCACAGCATTTCAGTGTAAACACGACTTGTGTCTGGTTTTACTCAACCYACGTTGTTTTCTGCAAGTGTCAGGGCTGTAGGACAGCAATTCGGCTGTGAGTGAGTCCCCCAAAGTTTCCTGGTAGGTTTGCCTGGCTGCAGTGCCCTGTATTTCCTTTTGAAAAGGAACACTGATGCAGGTACTGCTGAAGAGCTGCCATGTGGAGCAAACAGTTATATATTTGTAGTGCACATGCAAACCTTGTACAGATATTTACAGTGAAKCCAGTGGCCTGCAGTATCTGCTCAGGCAGCTGCTGAAGAGAGTAGTTATCACAAAACCAGAGCATTTTACATGTGAAACTGTTCCTTAAAAAAAATCCTTGAATCCTCGAAAACAAACACTGTTCAGAACAAATGCTTCAACTGATGATTTAATCTATAAAATTGTATTTATAGAAAAATTTTCAAGGCTTGCAACATTCCTTGAGTAAAATATAAAGAAGAAAGAAGCTAMAGAAGTATCAACATCTCCTTCAGAGGAGCTAAATATAAGAGCTGCAGAGCGAGTTCCCAAAGCCCAGGCATTCTCTGGCTATGTGGGAAAACAAATCAAACCCTGGTGCCATCTCTAATGGGAAACAGAGAGGCAACCTCACCACAGACTCGAAGAAATACACAGGCGCATTTTAAAAAACTAAATAGGGCATTTAACAACAAACAAAAACAGAGCTGGAGCTCAACTTGAAAACCACATTGGCAGAGAAAGATGAAAAAAATTCTCTTAAATGGGTTGAAAATCCTTCTTGTGCTTGTGCTCCTTGGCAGTAATGCTAATAGCCAGCATGGCATCTCAGCACAGCTATTGCTGATTTAACACTGAATTTGGAAATGCTGTACCTTGCACTGCCATGCTGTGGACCAGAGCAGGCATCTCACCTTTGCTGGCGTTGTTAAGATAAAATAATCAGCTAAGGAAAGCAGATTATGTGCCCTATAACACCTCAAAAAGAGTGATGGCCAGCTAATGAAAACTCTCTTTTGCAAGCAAAGTATTTGTACAGTTACTAGGAACAGCAATAAAAAGTCAGAGCTTACTTCATGGAGCCACAGATTTCATGAATCTCTTTCATAATTCTTTTATTTAAGCTACTAGTCTTGACATAAGCACTGCAGAAGGTCAGAGCCTTATACTTTTCTTAAAGTCTCTGCTACAAAGTGTGAAAACAGGTCTTAGGGGAACAGAGTATTAGACAAGATTTGGATGAAGAATAAAGAAAGAAATGCAKCATCCTTAGGGACTGCATTTCAAGCCCCACATTTTCCTGTAAAACACATTCCTTGCCTGAGTCAAGCAAATACTTCCATGTAGGAGCCACATTCCTGTTTTCTCTGTGCAAATTYTGTATCCTATGAACATGGAGAGCCCCAGGAGCTGGCACAGCCAGGGCAGCAGCAGGAATGCTGCCCTAGGGATGCATTTTAAATTAAGAAACCATGACTGGGAGAAAATCTAGAAGATACTGACAGATTTAACATAAACTCAACTGTAAGTGTTTGGAGACAAATATTTTAAAAAAAATTTTAAAAAGGGCAAAAGGTTTTTGYTAACTAATTTCTAAAGCCATGGACACCCATCCTTCCTCAATTCCAGGGCAGATCACACCTCAAAAATACTGAGGTGACATCCCTGATTGGTTAAACTTCACTCCTGAATTCTGTCACTAATGGTTTTGGCCAGATTCTGGCAGAAGAGTGTAGATACATTTAAAAAAAAAACCCCAAACGCCAAAAAAACTAAATTATGCAAAAAGTAAGAAAAATCCACTCCCTCAAGCCTCCTCGCTCAAATTTGGCTTGTGCTGGAGGCAAAGAACCAAAATTGCTTTGCTCTACCTGAATCAAACCATAAAAATATGTTTCCACCACTAAAACCACTAGTAGAAAATAGTTTTTAAATACAACTCTCCATAACTGACTGATTAGAAGGAAACCATCGTTTGTTTTAAAGCTAAAAAAACCCCACTACACATGAAGCAAAAAGCAGTTAAGACAAAGGGAAATAGAGACATTTCACAAATAACTGGTTTCAGGTGCACAAACCATGATAAAAATTACAAGTGCTACTCAAAGATGCATTAGGACCCCCCAAAGTCCCAGTGCCAAGAGAGGCTGTCAGTGATTTAGTGCATGACACACGGGAGGAGCTAACGAGCCCCAGAGGTGATTTTCTGTCCATCAGAACAGGTAGGAAGGGAGCATAAATAATCCACACAGCTTAACTATTTCTGTTCCTACTCCTGCACTTACACAGAGAGCTCTGCCCCACGGGGCACTCAGGATAACTCGAATTCAACAGGAATAACAGCCTTTAAACCCAGTAATGGCAATATTTGAATACCATTGCTTTAGTGGAAGAATTGGGAATAGGTAAGAATGAGTTCAGAAATTTATTTGAGCAACTTTAAGCCTTTTTAATACAAAAAGTGAAGAACTAGTGTCCATCAGCCAAATCTGGCCTGCATGGAAAATAAAACTGAACTCAGAAGCTGTTTTTTCTTACTTTTGGGTTATTAGAGGGTTTGTTTGTTTATTTGTTTAAGAGTCACACAGACTGCAGTTCCTTTCAGCATTTTATAATTTTGCAATAGTTATAATAAAGCCTCTGCTTTAAATGTTGCTTTTATTTTCCAGGGACTTTTAATTAAACACACAAAAAGTTTATTCTTTAAACTCCTGTAATGAGACAGTCTTGGGGCCCTGTCATTTTTCCTTTGTGAAATCAGAAGGCCCATGTTGACAGAAATCACACACATTCTTACCAGCTGTCAGGATGGTTTTAGCACTCTGCACTATACTGGAGGATCTCACAATTCCTGAAATGCCTGCAGAGGGAAAAGCACACAGATGTTACCCATCTCAGCACTGGTGTGGGGATTTTTTTTACCCTCCACCATGCACAAGTTAAATATTGTTCCAGTTATACAATCAAGCTAGCCTGAAAGTAAAACTTACACTGAAAAGATTTGGGTCTGCTTTGCTTTTTCATACTAATTAAAAGTATTCCCTAAACTATTTAAAATTATTTTATATATAACATACCGAAAAACCCCCAGATCAATATTAACACAGACAACAAGCAGTAGGAATTGATTGAATCCATTTATTTAATGTTCCCGTCAGTTCTCCACTAAGATGATTAATCACAAAGGATTCACAGATGTTTCATCTAAGTGCTGGTAAATTAACATTCTAGAGCAGAACAAATTATACTCCCTGTTTACTTCAACATGAAATTGGGATTTGGCACATCTCTGATCAAGCAGCGATGCCTCTGTTGTGCAGTGCTTGCCTGGCTTTTCTAAATTACAGCTTTTGGAGATAAGGCTTGTTTACCACCTTGCACTGTGGCCCATTCAGTTCTCATTGTCCAGTGGTTCTTAGGTATTAACAGAATAGTACATAAAACCTTAATTTTTTTTTTCCAGAACTATTAAGTTATATTTGTTCTACCATATATAAAAGCATACTGATATGTACAAAACTACTCACGTCACTAAATACTTGAAATAAATGTAGAAATGCAGSAGTCTGAGATAGTTTTCCAAACAGGCACATTCTCCACTGACCCACAGAATATAATTTCAAATATTTTTAAATCCTTCCTTCAAAGCTACTTCCATAAGGAAGAACAAAGCTTAGTGTAAACCATGGATAAGTAAGGATACAACATTCCACTGGAAAATCATTTGAGGGGTAGGAATAGGGAAGAGAAAGGAACAAATCACGCCTATGTAGCAAAATATCTTGGGACAATGCAATTCAACTTGAGTAATCAGCTTTGTCTTGTAGGATTCCCAAATGGCTTGGCCTGGCCTTTACCCAGATTGATGAATTAGTAAAATGCTTTGGCCACAAAAGTAAGAGCATCTTGATTTGTTCTCCTAAGAGTTTAAACTGCTGGGCCTGAGAAGAYCTGTTCAGAGTTTGACACTGAACTGCTGCTCCCTGTGCAGTCACAGCTGTGCCTGCCAGAGCTACAGAAATACAACCACCAGCATAATGAGCTCAGGGGGGGTGACTCAGAGCTCTGTGTGCAGCTCAAACACTGCATCCTCTGCTCCCAGATCCAGCTTTTATCCTGCTTTTTATCCCATGATTGTTGCAGCCCAGCACAGAAGGTGCCATGAAAGAAGCTGGACACCTCCATGTCCAGGTGCAGTTCATCCCATCCTGTCTGTGGAGAACTGCAACACCCAGGAGCTTTGTTTGCCCCAAAGAAATCAGCCTGAGAGCTCCCTCAGCAGCTGTGCCTAGAGGCTCCCAGGCATCTAGGGAATTTTTGCTGTGCTCAGGGAGCTTGCAAAATTTGCTACCTGGAACACAAAACTGTGTCAAGTTCTTAAAATACAAAAAGGACCCCAAGTACTAAACTTTTTCATTTCCCTGCAGTGTACCAGAACACTGATGTCTGCAGCATCAGCTTTAACTTGCCCATATGACATAATCTTGCCTCAGAGCAGTTGTGCTGATGAGAAGCACCTCAGCCTTTTCTCTCCAAGCTGGAGCTCTCTGCCAGGGCTCACATGTCTGGGCTAACCACGATGACTGGGAATGGTAATGTCAGCAAGTCAGAAAATGACTTCAGCCTTGCAATGTATGACTGGGAGGATAGAAAGCTTAATATCTTGATGAAGTTTTGCCTGAAGATGGAAGCATCAGAGTTAGGTGATCTAACCAGGCCACACTATTCCCTAAATGCTGCCTCTTTCAGGACCCAAACCACAACACATCTTCCTTTATCACCAGGAATGCTATTGATAATACTTCAGATAAGCTGTCTGCAATCAAATCCAAACCCAGGCTTTTAGGAATGTATTTCATGATTGATCGCCTGGATTTTTTCACCCTTCTCTTTAAATCATCCTTCTGAAATAGAAGAACATACAYAACAGACTTGTATATCTATCGTGTCTTAAAGGAGATTACAGACATTGGTCCAGACCTACCTTGATGCACCACAAATCCACAGTCGGGGTCATGGGCAACTTGCAGTAAAATTTCTTCCACATCTCTGTTCTTTCCAGGAGGGTTTACCAGAGCAGTTATCTTTTGTTGCAGAGTCTTTGGCAAAGCCATAAGTTGTGTAAATTGACCTTCTGGACTTTTGTCAATCTGAATGTTATAAAATAAGACATTAAAAGCATTCAGTTATCTTTTTTTTTCTTTAAAGAAGTCAGAAAATTGACCTCTGATAAATGTCTCACAGAACCTGATCCATTTCACTAGAAAAGGTCATTGACAATGCTAATAAAAGCTTCCCAAGCACAGGGAAATGCAGGATCTCAGGTCTCAACCTGAAGAATGACTCAACGCAAGGGTTTTTATTCAAGGGAAGACACACATGATCTCGCTGTGTCTGCAAGTGAGTTTTCATTGAAACTGTATCATTTCTGTTGTATCCAATTTCCTTTGGAAACATAAGTACACTACAATAAAAAAAAAGTTCCCCAAAGACCACTTAGCTGAGTTTCTTCTGCCTGAATATAATCAAACTGCAGACACACACACATTTCAAGTTTAGTTTGAAAACCATTTTCTCTGCTTTAAACTCCAAACCACATCTGGTTTGTATAATTCGAAGAAAACATTCATCCCACATTTTCCAATCTAAATCAGAAATTCAACGACTCTTTTTTGAATACAATGATACCAACACGCAGGCCTGTACAGATTTCTCCAAAATGCAATGCAGGATAGGGCAGAGCTCTCCAAAAGCGGAGGAAAATCTGAAGAGCTCCTTTCCTCCCACACAAGGTTTTAGACACTTCATGGAGACATCAGACAGGAGTCTGGTTGCCCTCTCCACTCCCTTTTGTCAGTGTGGAGAAAATGATCTCCAGATGAGTCAGCCAGACTGGAGTCACAACTCCAGAGGCAGCCGACAGTGAGCAGCTCTGAGCATTGTGTGGGAGGAATCCGTGCCTGAACCAACACTCAGAGCTGGGGTCTGCCTTCCCTTGGTTCTGAGGGACCTTGGATGAAAGAATTTTCTCTGTAGCTCTGCATACCCTGGAGCAGGGGGTTCTATTCTGTGCTGACTGCACCCCCAAGAGCAGCCAGCCACCTTTGGATTCCACTAGGGAATTACTGCCAATAACCAGAGGAAGGTGTGAGCAATAAAGTGTTAAACACTTTGCTTCAAATCAACAGCAAAATGAGGGCATTTAATCAACAGTCTTGATGACTATTGTGGGATTGTGGAGAGATTTATTATCCAACAATAAATTTGCAGTATGCTACCAGGATTTGTTTAAAGGTAAAACAACAGGGAGTTTTTTCTTTAGTAGTATTACGAATTCTTTCCCAAATTCATTTAAATCCTGCTTCCACCAAACTGTTCACAAGCAATAAGAAAACATGGAGACAGCTGCAGTACAATACAGATTTGCCCATGTTTTATCCCAAAGCATTGCAGTAAAACTGTTTACTGTGCTCAAGCCTGTAGTTAAGTAAATTTCTAACAAAGACACATCCTAAAAGGTGGCATTTGGGAGATAATTACCCAGGCTTGAGGATAAAGAGATGCCCATGTCCATGAGACAAATGGTGCTGTTTGTGACTTCACCATGAAGTTTATATCACACTTGAATGTTCGCACAGGGACATGCAGATCACAAGAGGAAAAATTGCTACCGGCTGTGGCATCTCACCCCTAACTGCACTGTTATACCAGAAAGGTGGAATTCGAGATACTGGTCATTCTGGATTTCCCAAAAACTAAGGAAAAAATGGTTTTGTATGGGTATTAATGCCAGAATTTCACTTGGGTTTAGTCAGTTGATCGTCATAGCTAGCACTTGATGAGGTTTTCCGTGAGTTTTTGATTGCAGAAAGTTGCACCTCTGAGTTACAGCCTGATCTCTCTAACACAAACCATCTGTTTATTCCTCACTTCCTAGCCTGTTATTTCCATATGGAAGCCATTAGAACACACGTTTTACAATGATCCGCTCTGGCTGCCTTGCTGGGGTCTAGTTCTGTGCCCATGCTCAGAAAATGAGCAGTAGTTCCTCCATATGAAGAAACTGGTATGTATGGCAAGTCTTCTGGTGACAGAATTAACTAAACAACAGAAACACAACAAACAGCAAGTACAGAGCCGACAACTGCTCTCCTTGGTGCGTGGCATAATTCCTGCCGTCTGTCAGTGTGATAAAGCACTTCCACTTGCTTGCTTTAAAGCTGTTTAGAAGGAGAACACTTGCCTCTAGCCTTCCCAGATGGTGCTTGTACACCACTTGAGGGCAGTCCTGGAGTATGTTACTGTACAGCTTCTGGAAATGGGATACGTTGGGTTTCACTATGTTCTGCACTTTGGATTTGTCTTCTCCTATTATCATTCTGAAATCACCTAGTGAGGAAAAGAGAGAGTGAAGCCATTAGGGAAAACCCAAAAACACAAAGGAGGAGAATATAACAGAAATCAACACAGTACAGAGCTGTCATCTAAAACTCTGTTCTCCAATACTATATATGCCTATATAATCCACAATAAGGTTCACCTAATAGTAAAATATTCAAATACCTTCAAGAACAGAAAAAATGTCCTTGAAGGCACATATTGTTATGTGGCCTCTGATAAAATGTCATCAGCCCACGTGTCCACATTTTCAMTTGGGCAACAAAATAATTCCAGCTGTCAAGTGGCAGTAACAGTTACATTCTTTGCAACCATACCTCAGTCTCAACAGATTTCTAAACAAATTGCCCAGTCCTCATACTTTGTATCCACAGGCAAGTAAACTTAAATTTTCCAATTTGAGAGGAAATAATTTGCATTGTTTCTGCACTCCAAGGGCAGTACCTGGAGTTCAGCTAATGGCACTCATGGTAAGATCACTGGATCACCCTTTCCTCTTAGCCATGCATTGTGTTAGACATTTCAAAAAGAAATTCCTTTCAACACTTCTGTTACATTACTGGCCTTTAAACTTTATTTTCTGATACATGACTGAAAAGTTTCAAAGAGAATAAGTGAAAAGACAGTCAGTCTGCATGAAAGCATTCCACTACCTCTGTTAGGTACTAGCYTGGCTGCTTCCTGGGTTTCCAGCCAGGAGTTAGATGCTCAGTGTAGCTTGTATCAACAACCAAAATTCTGAATCAATTCCTTTTCCCACTTCCCACGTTCAGGAGATAAATGTTGTTGAAAGGTGGCAACTTGCTAGCCTTCCTTAGTTTATTTCAGTTTATGCCAAGCCACAAAACAAACACTTCGCATATAAATGGTACTGACTCAGTGCTCTCAAAAAATGCAGAAAAAAATAAAGGATAAACATTTTCTAAATTAAAGCCTGAACAACTCTTTTCAGCAGTCTCCAAGGAGACTGATTGGAGTAACACATAAAATCAATTTTGTCTACTAGTACAGCCTCTGAAACGAAATGGCAGCAAAATAAATATCCACAAGCAGCCTTTTTCTTGTGCATTCCCAACTGGGAGCTGTATTGCTTCAGCTTTGCTCACACAGCACAGCTAGTCTCAGCATTTTACTGGTTTTTGTTGAATTGCACTGTTTCAAAGAGTCTATAAAGAGTATCTTGGTCACTGGTGCCCACCAAGAATCCAACRCCAATGCTAGTGCTGGGCAGGCTTCAGGTGGGCAGATAGGCAGCAAACACCCCTGGCTGGCAATCCCACTGTCAGCACCCTCTTCCTGGTGCTTTAAAACAGGCAACAATCCAGAAAAGAACTGCTCTGGAAAAGCGAGTTGCAATCTGAACTGCGCTCAGAAGTGTTACATAAAACAAGCAACACTCCTCAGTACGGCCAAGCTGCAGCTTAGACACCCCTGTGCTTTCTTTAAAAGCCAAACTTGCATTTCTGTATGAGCAAAGGAAGTGCTGTGTAAAGCACAGCTCCAACCAAACTCGTTCATAGTAACTACAGTATGGATGTCAGCATTTTAAAAGCTAAATTTTAACAATTACATCTTATATCRAAGAGCCATTTGCAGTAGTTTCTTCAATATTTTTCCTACCGATGTCCTAATTAATGATAAAAAAAAAAGAAACTCAACAAATACCAACCAGGAGCGTTAAATGTACATCACAGAATCATAATAAGATCTTTAAGTTAACTAAATAAGAACCTTAAACACAGCACACTCAAAAAGACATGACAAGGTATGAGTCAGACTATCAGATGACTCAACGYTGCACTGAGTGGAAAGAAAAATTTTTTTCCCAAGGTTTTGAAACAYTACACCAAAATACAATCCATGTAAACAGAAGAGAACCCACATTATTTCATCATATCCAATCACTCACACTTAGCTGTTCATAAATCAAGCAGGTATAAGCAGCGTTGCTGATGTACCTACCCCTGTTTCCTGTGAATAAGCCCAATTAGTGTTTTGGAGCTGTTATGTAAGCCACCATTCAGACAGAATTTTTGATGCACGCAGCAGTGCAGGCCCAAAGCAAGAAGGCAGATGATTTATCACACATGAAATTGCAACTGTGGTACAGCAGCTCCAGCTACAGCTCTTCTCCTCAGCCACTTCAGACCCCACAGACTCACCAGAGTAGGARAGTCCTGCAATCTGCATGTAAAGGTCCTCTTCAGAGAAGCTCTCTGGCAACATGAGAAAGGCTGCTGTGACTGCACTCTTCAGGTTGCTGACAAGAGCAGCTTGCAGCTTGCTGTTCTCATTCTGGGCCAGGATTTTCACCTGGAAAAGCAGAGCCATTGGAAGCAAGACTTTAGGAAAGCACTACTGAAGATGGAGCTAAAATGTTATTTATTTTTCATGCTGGATTGAGTAAGAAATTAATTTAAGATTAGATCTTATTAGTATGGTACAGTAAGTACTAGAGTATACCCTTCTGTTTACACCATGTGAGAGACAGGAATATGTCTTTAAGAATTAACAGTCTGCTGGAAAAAGCTGTTTTTACACACAAGTTTGGAACTGCTATATGCAACAGACATTAGCTAATCTCTGAAGAGCTAGTCACCTTTTCATATTCATCAATTTAAGGTTAATCAGAACAGGAAATATGAATGCATCAACAGAAATACTTCATGTGGGATTGTGCAATAACAAAAAAAGACTATTGTCACGCTGACAGAGAACAGAACACCAGAGATAAGTGTTCTTATTCATCTTCATTCTTTTTATTTTTTTTAATAGAGGACTCCCCTATCAAATGCATCAAGTAGTTTCTCAGAAAGGAGTTGCCCTAGAAGAAGCAGGCTTTATTTTTGTACTTTGCATGAGAAGAATGTGAACTCAAGAGGACTTATCTAGGAAGAACAGATCACTTGAGTGCCTCTACCTGCCACAAGAAGTGTTTATTTTCAGGAAACATTGAAACTGTTCAAGACCAACTACAGAATCCAATCACCTAGGATATGGAAATATACTGCAATAAAAGGCAGATCTTCAKTAAGAACTGAAGACAGAAACACACTGTTACGGAACACCAGGCACATGAAGGCAGCCTAGTTTAGGAGATGGATAACTATGCACTTCCAGAAACAACTCTCCTAGGAATCCCTGCTCGGTGTGAGTTTGTCTTTTTCAAGTGTTCTGGTTAAGCAATACTGCCTTGCTTACACAAGACAGCT
The DNA here is from genome assembly GCA_003713295.1 of Parotia lawesii. Classification (NCBI taxonomy): domain Eukaryota; kingdom Metazoa; phylum Chordata; class Aves; order Passeriformes; family Paradisaeidae; genus Parotia; species Parotia lawesii. The sequence continues at coordinate 1,073,098 of RAHM01000182.1, forward strand.
TTTTAATATTTGTCTACTCTACAACACCTTACAATTCAAACCCACTGGCCATTGTGAACAAAGGTATCCCCCTTGATTTTTCTCAAATCCCATCAACCAATTCACTTAGATGCGTGTTCCTAACTTGCTGCTACAGGGAAATCTAAGGAAAGTCAGAACAGAAAAATCTGTGGTGCCCTAAGCAGTCACACAGGTGACTGCAATACCTTAGGACTGGCATGGAAACACCAGCAAGTTATGGACATGTTAAGAACACCACAGTTAGAGCCTTTTAAAACACGAAACTCAGCAGAGATGCTATTCCTCCTCATGGGAGACCCCAGCCTTGCCTCAGAGAAGCAAAAGGAATAACCWCCTCCTTTTCTAAAAATCTCCCCCTAACATGAAGCAGGTTTTTTTCAAATTAAAATAATATGCTAGGCTTCAAAATCTGAATGCCTGAAACACTGATAGCATTTATGAACAAATTTGCAACAGYTCAGAGAGCTGCAAATCTCCCAGGAAGTCAGAGTGCAATAGTTATTGCCCTGGCACAACAAGGATGAATGTTGATTCCTGGGGTAAATCTGAAAGAGCAYCAAAGTTAAGGAAGGCTTTTTCATAGTGCAGATAATTTATATTCACTGTACCATGTCACAAATCAAAGCAGCAGCGAATGCAGTCACACTGAAAAYAGCTATTCACTATTCACTGTTGATGTGACATCTAGAATTCTTCCTTCAGTTATCTTCCTCAATGTATTAAGTTTCATTCTTTACAAAGATAACAGCTGCTCTAACCTGGATCATGCTGTAATATGCCTCTGGAGATAAAGCCAGCAGTCTGAGATAATCTATTCAAACTTTCACTCCAAATTTTTTGTTAAAAGTATAATTAACTTGTGTTCCAAGACCTGAAGGGATTTCTCCTCTAATTCTCCCCCTCCCCTCCTAACAAATTTTCCCTTAGCACTGCTGCCATCTGCTGAAAGCACATCGAGGCAGGCACAAGGGGGAAAGCAAARACTATTTTTTATGACCCAAATATGGAGGAGAAAAACCAACGTGCAGAACCCATGGTTCATTCAATTATGAACCAGACAGTAACTGCACAGCAAAGCTGCTTTCAACTTTAAAGATTTCCATTCTTTATCTGTGTTAAATTTGGGCCACCCCTATAATCTGTTATAAAAGGCATATAACACATTTAACATTAAAGGGACTTGGCATTAATAGAGCCCAGTTATTCAAGATTTACTGCAGGCAGAAAACTGTTATTAGTATACTCACCTTTAGGGGTTCTTTTTCCACGTAACACAGAACATCATTAAGAACCACATTTCACCTCCTCTCTGAGAGGTTATCCCTCTAGGGCTACACCCCTAAATCAGGGCAGATTATTTGTGCAGTACTGATGCACAGATCTCTAACAGATAAAGTTCAAACTCCAACTGATCCTTTTCCAGCCCTGTAATTTCCTGCACTTCCAGAGAGAGGACTGAGCAGTTACCGGCTTTTGTAGGCGTCCAGCGACATAGAGAGTTTTCCAGTGAAACAAATCCTCAATCAGGGCATCAGTGCTAATTACTCCATATTTTATCATCTGGTAAAAAAAAAAACAAAAACCAACAAAGCAAAATAAAGGCTTTTGAAAAAAACCTACACCTGCACCGTTTTCCCTACATGGAACTTACTACTTGCCATAACTGTCCCCAATTCCCTACGCATCTCCAATAAAAAACTGGATGCATAATAGGAAAACATTTATACGTTTTAATTAACACACGAGGTAAAAGAAAAATTTCCCATTTATACGCAAACTTTACATGTTGGAATAATCCACATTATGCTTGATGATATTGAAAACACTCAGGGAATACTTTGTCAGAGACCTATATTAAAACCTACAGACATTCATGTATCCTGTTATTGGGAGGTGGGGTGTGTATTAGGGAGTTTTTTCTCTTGCTCTTTGATAATAGGAAAAAAATTGTGATTTTGTAGCTTATTTTATGTAACTGGAAAAATCATGGGTCTTTCCACAGTTCGTTATAAATTTGCACTACCTGAATTTCCAAAGATTATCAGCACAGCGAGGCAGCCAGCTCCAGAATTTCTGGACAATAAAGGACCAYAGACTACAACATGACTGAGTCGTTAGAAAATAAGAGCAGGGCATAAAGAGCTAAGAACACAATGTCATGGCCAAGACCACTGGTCCTTCCAATGAAATCCCAAATCCCTTTCTACATCAAGCAGATAAAGTTTAAACCCCAAAATCTCATACAGGGACAAGAACACCCAGACTGACAGAGTGTTCCCCTCACTCCTCCTTACCAAACACAGAGGTGCCGGAACAGGACTTGCTGGATGAGAACCACTCACCAAAATTATTAATTACGCCCAAGCCTCGCAGGTCAGGGCATTAGACATCAAACAACACAAATGTCAATTCCAACTTGCTGTGCTGGAACTTGAATTTTATATCAAACAAATGGTAAAAGTCCACTTTGCTGTTAGTACATGGTCAGCTGCTGAAATTAAGCACCACCAGAACTTTATCAAAACTGGCAGACAGCAAGGGATAAGGAATATAAATCCAGTTCCTGAAGTGTTTTAGCTGTAAGTTCCAAACACTGCTCACACTTTTAAGGTGCAAGACCAGCTGCTCTGTTTGCTTTTTAATTAAAATGCTGCTAGTGAAGCAGTTTGGGACATAAATATTGAAGATACCACGAGTTAATCTACAGTTACAATCTGCAATATTTGCTTCCTGAAATCTGCTTTGAGCTAATCATTTTAATACTTCACAGACATAAATATTTGACTCAACTCACTCAGACTACTTGTACTTACCCTGCCATTGCACGGCACTAAGGTGTTGTAGTAAATTCCTGCTCCATATCTCTGTATGGTAGTTATCTTTTTSGGCCCAAAAWATTTTAGGAAGGAATAATGACTCCTGTTCTTTAACAGGTTCGTCATATGCCAGGTCACAGCATCATCAACAGCAAACACGAAGTCCAGCATATTGTTCTGAGAATAAGGAAAAGAGTGTTGGGGTTTATATGTCAAGAAGAGCCAATGTTATCATAATAATTTAAGATATACACAGTATCAAGCTTCCAGCTAATCATTTTTCATGAGTGAAAAATAAAAATAAAAGCCAAAACGTAAATATTAGTGTCAGATCCTGCCTAAAGGTTCTAATGAAAYTGTATGTTTATGGTCAGTCTATCAGACAGCCCAAAATCTTTCTGTCCTGGAGATGACCAAACTTCAACCCTCCAGAAGAGGGGAGCAGGTGTAAGATCTCCACCACCCTAATTCACAGCTCAGTGGAACACCTTACAGTGCTAATGAACAGCACTTTTTGGCCATGAATGGAGGGATGTGGGCAAATAAAGGCACCACCCGAGAGCTGGCAGCAAGGAACTGCATTTCTAGCATATTCCTTTCTAGTGTTATTTGTTGCCTTTGTCAACAAAACAACCCAAAACATAAAAATAAACATTATTTCCAAGCTGCTGGCCCTCAGACGATGAGGAAGCCTCCCCAGACTGCCATTTCAGTGCGGCAATATATTTTAAATTCCCCTCATACGCTGCACAGCAGTTGGACAAGCTGTACTAACCCTCTTTAAAAGCAGTGGTAAATAACCTGACACACATCGGTACACACAGGGCTGAAAGGGGACCCCGAGCCCCCCACAARGACAACCCCACTGCCGGGACCACGCCGAGCAGCCCCCGGCCACGGACCGGACCCCGCCCCGCCGCTATTCGCTCGGGGATTTGGGATCTTCGCCCCTTGCCGTTCACACGCCGCGGGGCCGGAGGCGGCTCCGGTACCCGGAACGCCGCAGGGCCCGAGCGCTCACCTCGCCGTGCTCGGCCGAGGCCCCCGCCTGCCGGAACACCCCGGAGCCGTAGGCGAAGGCCAGGCTGAGCTCCTGCGGGAAGTGCGCCAGGACCCGCCGGAACTTCACGGCCGAGCTGGACAGCACGGGCAGCGCCATGGCCCCGGCCCCGGGCCCGCCCGGCCCAGCCCGGCCCGGCCGCTCCCGCCCACTGGCGGCGGGAGGAGAGGCCGCGGCGGGGGAGCGGCGGCGCCGCGCTGCGCCCCCTGCAGCCCGGCGTGGGCATGGCGGGCTCGGCCGCGCCCGCAGCGGCTGTGCTGGCCGCGGGGCGCTGACAGGGAGCCGCTCAGCGTCCCCTCGGCTCCGCTGAGGATCCCCTCAGCCTTCCTTCAGTGCTTCACTCAGGATCCCCTCAGTGCTCCACTCAGAATGCCCTCAGTGCTCCGCTGAGAATGCCCTCAGTGCTCCGCTGAGAATGCCCTCAGTGCTCGACTCAGCGTCCCCTCTGCTCCGCTGAGGATCCCCTCAGCGTCCCTTCAGTGCTTCACTCAGGATCCCCTCAGTGCTCCACTCAGAATGCCCTCAGAGTCCCCTCAATGCTCCACGCAGGGTGCCCTCGTCTCCACTCTGGACTCCCCTCAGCCCTCCCTTCAGGCTTCCCTCAGGGTCCCCTCATGGTCGCCTCAGTGCTCCACTCGGGATTCCCCTCAACGCTGCCCTCAGGACTCCGCTCACACTCCTCTCTGTTCCCCCTCAGGCTCCTCTCAGCCTCCCCCAGGGTCCCCTCAGGCTCCCCCCTGGGTCCCCTCAGGGTCCCCTCACTGTCCCCTCTGAGTCCCTTCAGGGTCCCCTCACTGTCCCCTCTGAGTCCCCTCAGGGTCCCCCCCGAGCTGTGCTGTCTCACCGAACCAAGCAGCCCCAGCACAGCGAGGTGATGTTCAGCATGTGGGTCTAACATTTAGTCTTCCACCCCACCGCTGTTTCGGCTTAATTTTTTTTAGGCCGTCACAATTCTGCRCCCCTTTTTCGATTGTTTTTCCTCCTCTCTTTTTTTTTTTTTTTTTAATTCATGTTTTATCCTGTTCCAAGGCTTTCCTCAGGACTTGTTGCCGGCGTTACAGTTCTTCACACATCCCCCGGGGAACACAAACACAAACCCACAGCGTTTAATCATCGTGGTTGTGCTCAGGGCTGTCTCACGCTCTCCTCGTGCGGAGCCTGGCTTGGTTTGGATGTTCAAGTCCTACATAATAAACCTGTCTGATCTCCGTTCGAGTGCTAAATGTATAAATGTGCGTCATGAAATCGAAGCGTGCCTTGTTCCCTCATGATTTTACACTTGCCTGAATCTGGTACCCGAAAATCACATTTTATCTTCCTRTGGTTTATGGCTTTCAAAATTCCCTACCTGAGCTCTGAGGAAAGGCCAGCAGCCAGAGATAAATTTATGCTCACACTAAATTCCAAACACAATTAGATCTTTAGACATCACCGGGCTCATAAAATCTGCTTAAAACAAACATGAAATGTTCTGTAAACCTGTTACACCCACAGAAGTCTGATATACACAGCTAAGTCRCCATCTATACAATTGTTACTCTGATGGCAGATAAACACATGATAAATCAGCCCACGTGTGACCCTGGGCATTGGGAATTTTGGGAGGGAGCACCTGAAGCAAGAGAACCATCCTTGTACCGGCAAATAATGTAAAACTTTAACAATGTGGGGTGGGTTCCACCATAAAACTGCACCAGAYCTCAACTTTTCTGAGCTTTTCTGAGCTTTTCTACATCAAATGATGCAGCCCAACAGACCCTTCTGAAGTCTCCATTCTAAACATCCATTTTCAGAGGAGAAAACAGCATGCTAAGAGGAATGTGTTTATTTTAGAAATAATCACATTATAACTAATGAATTTTTACTACTCTGAATAATAAGGTCCCAAAGGTCCAATTATGGCTGGGGTTTGGAGACTTTTGTTCTCCCCTAGGATTGTGATTCAGTGCCCAGTAATGTCTCTGAACTGATTTAACTACTCATAAGTCAGATCATGGACCTTGTTCTTTCCTTAGCAAAAGTATTTTAGTTATTAAAGGTATTAATAACACATTGATATGAAATGCTGCATTATTATATATATATACTATAATTAATAATGATTATTTAAATACTTCATGGCACACAATATAAAGAAGAGTAGAATTGATGAGCTCGCATATTAAGTTTTTTCCTGCTGCTTAGGTTAGCCAGAGATTTTGCATTACATTTGAGAGAATGATCTAGCTCTACAGCACAATTTATGGAAGTACACAAAGAAACATTTGGTGGTATAAGTAACTGGTATTGCTTGGCTAGTTCTTTTTGCACAACTGAGAAAGCTTCATGCAGAAACTTTCAAATACCTACACTGACTTACTGGTCAAGTTTGTCTTCYGAACTCTATTCACCTTCTGTGCTGCTATAAAGAAGTTTAATTTCATTCAATCAGAATAGAAGCTGAAGGCCTCTATACATATTGTTACGGATGATATGGAACTAGAACACACATATTCTAATAAATAAGTRAAAAAGGGGAAGCTTCTTTGAAAATTAACAGGCTGATAACCTTTCAGAGGGAAGTTATACTGTTGGCTGACATTAAAAATTAGGGTAACAAAGCAAACTTTTGAGAGGGTATGATATCTGGGGCATTTTGCCTTGGATATTTGTGTATTAGAGAAAATCTGAGGAAGAAGTTGCTTGAGTGTTGCAGAATAGTCCGTCTCAACCTCTACCTCGCCAGCTCAAATTGTGTCCTTGTGGCTTCCAAGGTGGATTTTGTTCAAAAAACTCAAAGGCCTTGTTTTTTGGCTTTCCTACAACTTTATTCTTTGCTATTCTTCCTTAGCTGACTTTCATATATTTTAGGCTAAATCTAATGTTYGTCTCTTGCATCTACTACTGCCTTTGAAATCGATTTTGTTTCCAGCAGCACAGTCAGTGTCGAGACTAATTGTCATCTGGGACAAAACTCAGAGCTCATCTGGAAGTCTATATAAAGTTATCTTACATCTCATACCGATTCTGAACTTGGCCTCTAATCTGTTTTTCAGTGGAAGTTTTGCTTTGCTAACTTTGGTAAGAAAGCCTGCAAACACCAGAAGGTCTTCAGCTTGATTTTCACTCTCAGCCAGCACTGCTGATGAAGGGAGCAGTTTTCTTCTATCCGCTTGTATCAGTGTAGGTGTTTGCGTGGCTGCAGATCAGAACAGATTGGGGAATTGATGTGGGTTAAAACCAACTGTTTGGGGTTGTGGGGGCTTTTTAAACCAGTCTAGTTTTAACCAGGTCACCGGTGTGCTTTACCACACATGTTTGTGTTGGTACAAGCAGGAGAGATGAGATTTCTTCTGTTGACAGTGCTGGTTCAAAAGAGAAAAGTACTCATTTGGGGTTTTTTTAACAAAATTTTCACACTTAAAATCTTGGCTGTGATTGAGTCCATGCATTAAAGTTGCGTAAGGAAGGGAACAACATTCTGCATGTTCCACAGTCCTTTGCTTTTATTCATTCCTTTCCAGCCAAGTAAGTTCTAATACTACAGTATATGAGAGAGCATGACAATGTGGCCTTGAGCCTTTATTTCATTTTTTGGCAATAAAACACRTGCTTTGAACAGCCCCCACATAACTGCAGGTGTAGTTTTTGTTTCTGCCTTGCCTCCAGCTCTTTAGAGTGAAGGAGACTCACAGAGGTTCAGTGTCTGAATTCCAAGAGATATTTGCAGCTCTCTGTGTCTATTGCCCTATAGAAAGTTCCAGTTTGGGTCTTCACAGAGTATTCAGAACGACAGCATCTTCAATTAAAAGAACAATTTCACTAACTTACTGTGGGAATCTGAATACTCACAGTCTGTCAGCCCATGGRTTGGTGGCAGTCTGGAGCTGGGCTCAGCTCTCCTGTGTGGACCAGTGGCTCCTCTCTGCAGCATCGGGAATGCTGTGGTTTGGGACGTGCTGAGCACCTCACTTATCGTGGTTTTGCTGCCCCAGAGTCTGCTCAATTGGTTCTTCCTCTGCTCTTGCCTCCGTGGATCCTTCTCCAACAAAACTGACAACTTTGTGCCCTTCGGATTTTCGGTAGTGGGGAATCTGTCCTACTTTTCCATAGCATGTGTCTGTTTGGTGGAGGTGGCAGACTCCTATGTTTGTAGAGTTGCTACTTCTTGCCTGTAACTGTTGTAAGTAAAAAAATTCATTTTCATAAAGTAGTGGCAGCATCTGGAATGAGAAACTCACGTTGTTTGTTTGAAATTTCTGTGTGTTTCTGGGATTGCGCTGTTTTAAATTCTCCATCATTCCATCTTTTATTTATTTAAAGCATGGGTTCTGTTAATTGTTGCTGGTGCAGCTGCACACACATCTGAATTGGATTGCTGTTTTTTATATGCTAACAACTAAACACCACCAGGTGTCCTCTGTTTCTGTACCAGATCTGAATTACCTCCTGGAGATCCTCCTCTGGATTCGAAAATATTCATTTTAAACAAACCCCAGGRGTGAGGGGTGACACACAACCCTTTTTCTCAGCTTTGAAGAGGCTGTGGTGTGCAGCCACTGGGGAGTGTTAGGGGATGTGCACTCTGTTACATTTTGGCAGTACAGCTTTCCCCCTCACCCCCACAAGCTTATTTGGGACCCTGTGACTCATCAGTATCCAAGGGATTGTTTTCCAGCAAGGACAGAGATGTAGCTGGATGTTTCCAGTTGTCTCTTCCAGACCTGTTGCTGAAACCAGCTCAGCCATCACCCCACACAGGCTCCTCCTTCTCTTGCCCAGGGATTATTAGCAGGAGCAGTTATTATCAATCAACAAATGCATTTTTGCTAGGCAAGAATAATAGTCAAGATAATTGAAATTAAAATGAGCATAGAAGTTGGTTAAGTACTGAAATTTGTGTGTTTTCTTCTTGCCTTGGTCCTGCCTCCTTGCTTGTTCTAGTCAGGAAGGGATTTCTGTGACAGACTGGCAATGTGTGAGAGAACATATTTTTACACAGCAACACATCCCTCTGTGGGATGCAGYGAAGCACTGGGAGATGAAAATCGTGCTGTGTCCTTGCAGGTGGTGCACTGCAGGCTGCTGCACCCCGGGCCAGGGAGATTTATTTTGTCCCCAGCAACTTCCGAGCCCAGGAAAACTGACCTCCTCCTGTGGGAGCAGCTGAAATCCCCTGGGAGATGGGAGCCTGTTCTGCAGAAGTGATCAATAGCACTCATTCTTCTTCCTGAATGTTTTAAACCAGTATCCCACCTTCCAGCTTTTAGGGAAGTTGCACCTTATTTTAAGTATTTGGATAGGCAATGAGAAAAAACCCACATTTTATGGTTTTTCCCCTCTCTGTGGAGACACCAAACAGCAACAAATGAAGGAGTTCCCTTGCGCCATTATTAGATGGAACAAATAGGAGCTGTAGGTTATCCCCAGTTCAATACTTTCTGTTTCAGCTCCCTGCTCCTGAATTATTCAGAGCCCTGGCTCTGGAGTGGCAGCAGAACCCCCGCTGTATTCCTGGCAGCATTAACCCAGAGCCACGCCAGATGGTGGCTCGCCAATGGCTCTGTGAGGCACGTGACGACACCACCTGAAGGTGACTTCAGAAAGAAGTGACTTCAGTGATGGCAATGTTTTCAAGGGCACTGACTGTGACAGGATGCTTCCTTACCACCCTTTTTTATTTTAAATTTCCATTTTGTGAATATTTCTAAACGTAATTGGGTGATTAACCATAATGTTTGTTTGTTCCTGTGATACGTGTAGATGGTGATAAGTCACATCAAGGGCGTCAGGCTGAGGGTATGATGATTCAACAGTTGAGTTGCTGAATGATCCCCATGGATTCTGCAGTGGTATTCCTGTGTATTTTAATTGATCAGCTGTTAATTACAGCTTAGCCACATTTGATTGCATATTAATTCATGAAAGTGAGATCTTATAGTTAGCTTGTACCATTTGTGTGTTGGAGGAGCTTTATTGGACAACAGCTTGAATTCAAGTGTCTGAATTAAAGTGAATTTAACTGCCTCTGTTATTACTAATATGCTAATATATTTAAATCATAAGGAAGGCAGTTATACAGCTTCAATACAGGACATTATTTATTAGCCTAATAATTGTAGCCACCAAACTGCATATTCTCATCATGATGAGCTACCAAAGCAGAAYTGAAATTCTGTGCACACACAAGAAAGAATAAAAAGGATCATTAAGCAGAATAAACAGCAAGTGACACTGAAAAATACATTACAGTGATATTTTAAGCTAATGCTTGTGTGGGCTGTGCAAAAGCACAAAGAGTTTATCTCCTACAATAATTTCTGCAGTTCTGCTACTAAACAAGGGGTTTGTTCTGCTGCTTCCCTTTACCTGGCCAGGCTAGGTAAGGCCCTTCATRTGCAAAATGGGATGAAGATGAGGAAAGATGTTGGTCTAGAAAATGACTATCACAGAACTGGTGACCATTTCTTCAGAATGTCATTTTTAAAAACCTCCTTTCATTTTCATAAAGAGGCTGGTCTTAATCAGGAGGAATTTTTTGTCCCTCAAAAAGTGTTTATTTATGTTCTTTATTCTTTCTACATTCTAGTCCAACTGGAGGCTCTGTGTTGGTATAAACAGCCTCATTCCATACATGAAAGGGCAAATTGTTATTCTAATTACTCCTCTATGAAAATATTCACTTGCATTACATTGTTATCAGTGGAATCCTAGCTGCTCTTCCATTGCTTAAGCTGATTTATTTGAAATTGTTATAGTGGGAGATGCAATCAATGGAATTAATATTCTGTGACAATTGGAGTTTTTAATACTGAATATAGTTTATAATTCATAGAAATAATGCATCATGATCATGAAAAATGAGAATATGCATTTTTTGGCACATTGTAATAATTTAGAAATGACCATTCTTATCTGCATTTCACATGAACTTTGTTATCTGTAGTGGAAATGACAAATATTTAGAAGGCCATTTTCACGTAGCTAATCGGTGCTGTAGGGTTTATGTTTAATTTCTTTCACCATAGAYGCTGCTCCTTGAAGTGCCTAAGCAGTTCTGTCTGAAATGCCTGCAGTCCACATGTGCAGTTCACTTGAGCTGTGGTTATATTTACTTTCCTATTCTGCACTTAATTCCATAAGGCTTTGTTTTCCCTACTTCGAAGAATCTCAGGGGATTTCAACTCCATTGCAGAGCAACAGTTATACACCAAATCTTTCTTGTGGCGAATATTTTTCCTTTGGTCTCTCTTGCATTTATGAAATCTTCAAGATGCTGTGTTTAACAAACATCTCCAAACTTCAGTGCACTCATAAATGGATAAAGGCAAAAGATAAATAATTGAATTTTAACTTCTGGTGAAAAGGTTTCTCTTTCCTCTCATTTAGAGGCTAAAAACTGTTGCAAAAATCCCAGTGATGAGCTTATTTTGCCACAGCTTTGCAAGCTGCCTTGTTTGTGTGTCTTATATGATGTCTTACATGATCCATAGGTAATACAACTCTGTAAGAATATAGTTTCACTTTTTCTGGGGAGGGTGGAGGTAGCTGCCTCTAATTGTTAMAAATTACATTAATCTCATAGTTAATTAGATATCTAAAAAGCATGATCTAGAACGAACATAATTAGTCATTCCTAAGTGCTTTGTGTATTTCTTCTCTGTCTAAAATAAATTTCCTTGGGCTGCCACGACATCCTTGTGAGCAAAGTGGAGAGGGATGGGCTGGATCAGAGGTGGYGAAGTGAACTGCCAGGCTCTGAGGGGAGCAGGCAGTGGGGCTCAGCTGGAGYGGCAGCCGGTGACAAGCGCAGCTCTTCAGGGGACAAAACCGAGTCCAGTATCCCTCCATCGTTCCACAAATGGAGTTTGATGCTGTGTGAACACCCTCTCTCCCTGCCCCACCAGTTTTTTCATCCAGGTGAATCAGTACCCGTGCCTGGGTTTGTTCGTTCAATCAATCCAGGCTAATTAGCTGCAAGTGGATGATACTTCAGTGCTGAAAAAATCCYCCATATCAATTATCAAAGTCCTATCAGACTATGGCTATTTTTCTAAAAGTATCACACTTCTATTTATTATTGGGATTTTTTTGCCTTTCAAATGTATTGGTGCTGAAACAGCAGCTTCTGCATGCAGACCRGTGAACATCCCAGTGTGGCCAACGAAGCAGTTTGGGTTTTATAGCTGTGTAAGATTTGTTGTTGCCAGAGGGGAAGTTATTAGATGTTCTTGGCCTTGTCAGTACTCTGAGATTCTCAATAACCACTTTGCTGTCTGTCTCTGTTTGTACATATGTTTTGTGTAAAATATTCTCTGGATTTCCAGTCTGCTTTAGAGTCCAAAACAAAATAGGCCTTTACTGTTGAATTTCTTTGGAGAATTTGTGATAAGCTGATGAAACCAGTCTTGCACACAGGTGCTGAAGCAAGAAATGAATAGCATAGATCTGTAAAATACATCTAAAATGTGTCATGTCCAAAGTAATAGTATCATAAATAGTTAAATCTGGAGAAACCTTTTTATTACAGGAAAAATGAGAATTCCCTAGGAATCTTAACTTTGAGAATTCATCCCGAATCCTTGAGATGCTCTAGATGGAAGTGTTAAATTATCTGGCACAGTGTTTTAAAACCAGGATGTTTCACAAAATCTCATTAGTGTTTTATGATGGAAATGGTATCTAATGGTATGGAGAGATACAATTTTAATTCAGGTAGGTGGTTGGGGGATTTAGCACTGCTGAATTGAAATTAAAAAAGGAAGAGAGATGAATGCATTTCAGGATAAATGATTTATTACAGGCCTACCAACTTCCCCACGGAAACAGTAAAAGGAGTATTGTTTCACACATTTARAATTCTCTCAGACGAGGTGGTAGAGGAGCAGGAGGAAGCAAGAATTTCTTGGGAGAGAAATACACCCGTGGAAAATCTGATRTTTGACCTGAAAGCTCTTGAGTATAACTAGGGAGGGTAAACCACTGCCCAGTTTTCTTCAGGTTAACCTGTTTGAATGCAAGTGTACAGCTGCGGAGGAAGCAACACAAAATATATTCTTTTTAGGTATTAAAACAGTGAAAAGTAATTTCTGATTGTTGTTTTTTCTCTAAATTGAAGGGCTCTTATTATTCAGTGCAAACTGCACTGAGCTACTGCAGAGATGGAGGCACATAAAGGTGAACTTCAGAAAGGTTTTGCTTCCTTCTAGTTCTTAAATTCTTATTTATTTTGCAAAAATTCTGTGTTCCAAAKGCTGAGAACTACCTAATGAATCCAGTAAATAAAGCAAACTGTGRATAAGCAATTAATTTCAAACCAAAACAAATGTTATTAAAGGAGCTTGAAGTGGTTTTAAATTTTTTCTGAGCTCCAAAGCCACAGCTTTTGAATTGGATAGCTTGCATTTGAGTACCACTTGTGTGATGCTCTATTGGCCTCATGTTTAGGGTTAGTAGGAAACTGGATTTCTAGTTGTCATCAGAGAATCTGGAATTCTGACAGCTGCGAAGGATGAAGATGAAAATCACATTGGTCGGTTCAGATGCACACAAAATGCTCTTTCTGACATTTTCTGTGACATAAATCATATTTACTTAAATACAAGGTTGTTAAGTAGRCAAATACAGACTGTATTACTTAGACTCTTGTGTCCTACATACAGTTTACATTACCTATTCCTGTTTGGTTTGCTTTTAGGACTACTCTTATTAGCTAAATAATAGATTTAGAAGCAAATTCTTGACAGGATTATTAGACACCTTTCTTCTGCTGGAGCGAGGCCTTGCTTTCATTAATTTTGCCCAGTAACTGCATGTATTAATTATTTTTAWAACTTATCTTTTTTATTGTAACTACATATTTGAGTGCCTGAGTTTTGATCAGTAATTTGGGATGTTCTTCTGATTCCCTTCTTCGGTGTGCCAGTAAAAATTGGGAAGCAGCATCATACGGTTCTAATCAATCTGAAACCTGAGCAGTCCTGAGATAATATTTCAGTTTAATCTGAAGTAACATAATATTGAAGGGTTGTATGATGCACAGAGCAAAAAGCTCTCCAGTTTCTGACCCGTAGTGTTAATGACATTTTCTGGGGTTTATTTATTTATTTGCTCCTTGGACTATTGCTTCTTTCATTTGCTGTTTTGTCAGGGCAAAACCACAGACTTTTACCAGAAGTCTGGAAACACTAAAAAGCTTTTGCTTCAAGTATCATTTCCAGTTGATGGACTTAGAATACAGATCAGGAGTTGTTTTTCCCAGCAACTTGAATCTACGGCTCTGAGAATATATTAAATTTCTGGCTGTTTGCTCTGTTCACTGGATTCCTGAATAACTTAATATTCAGGATTATTAGAGGATAAAACTCTTCTCACCTTAGTTATCCATCTTATTYAGGCACAAGTGGTTCTGGTGAGTGGCAGTGTTCGTGGCAGAGCACACAGTGAAGMAGTTGTGTTAGTCACTGCTCTCAGTCAGCACAGAAGGTTCTCACGTTGAGTCAGGGAGATGTCAGCTGCATGGCTGGGTATTTTTAGTGCTTTCCTTAGGTTCTAATTAGCAGTGTCTTAAAACACAGCGAAAATTCAGATGATTCCTGGACTGGCTGTTTATCTTCATAGTAAATGAGAAAAACAAATGTTTCTTAGTAGAAAAATGCTGTGTTTGACTGCCCTGTTAGAAACAGTCTGTTCTAATGATGCAGGTCAGCTTCTGTAAAGATAAACAGGTTTACAACAGCAGTTCTTGGAAGGGTCACTCTCTGCTCTTATGATGGCAGGATTTAGATGTGTGTTTGAGGAAACTGAGGTGCGCCTGTTGCCTTTGGGAGAGGATGTACAGCTCTGCTAGCCCTTCACTATAGAATTAAGGTGTACCTGCCTTCATTAACATCAGTGACCTCATTATTCTATGTATACCTGGGCTGGGACCCTTGGATACATTTTGAACCCAACCTATGGGATGTTACTGTTAACCCTTTTTCCAGTATAAGTGATTATACAACCAATATAAGCCCAAATTTAAAGTTAAATTCTGATATTCTTGAATTTTGGACAGCAGTTTTTAGAGATTTGGTCAGTGCTAGATTCCTTTCTCCACCCTTATATTAAGTTAAAGGGGTAAGTAAACTTCGAGGTTTTTATCTCAATATGCTGCTAACAATTTTGTAGGTCTGTTTGGCAGACTTTATTACATATTACTGAGGAGAAAAAGGTTTCTGTGTTGGTTAAGTAAAGGATATCTTCACCTTTCCAGGTGCCCTGAATTGAAGGAGTAGAATATAAGCTGGGTCATTAAAGGGAGCTGCCAGTGCTACTGTTTGTGCAGTGACTGGAACACATTTCACACAGCAGGTGACCAACTTTGGCCGGCTGGAATCTGCCCAGTTCATGACTAGTTCCTGCTGTTTGTGCATCTCCAAAGAAAGAATATCCCTATAAAATGTGTAGATTATTGCTATAATTCTGAATAATTACAAGGCAGCATGGGAGGCGTTTCTCAAGGTGAACTCCGCAGTTCACTGCCAGAAGCACAGGAGAAGTTGGAGCAGCGACTTCGTGCTTTCTGTTGCTGGTCTCTGGCCATGTAGGAGGTTTAATTCTCAGATCTATTTTTCTGCTGTCTTCCAAGAGAATTGAAATGTCACCGCTTCAAACTCATGTTTTCAGAATAAAATGCACAGCCTCCCAAAATACGGTATTGACTGAGTAGTTCACCCACTTTAAGCCAGATTTGTAAAGAATCCAAGCCAATTAAGCTGGCTYGGATCTCACTTCTTTAAGACTCCTCCATTCCAGAGCAAGAATCAATGTCAAGTGTTTCTGTTGACATTCTGGGCASTATTTTAAAAACCCAACCCTGTTTCCTTCTCTGGTATCTACAGACTGATCCTTCTGACAACCTTAGGGTTGGATTTCAAAACAAAGATTTCATTTTTGATTTTAAAAAACCTATATAGCTCAAGGAACCAAATAATAAAAGCACATTGGCAATGCAGGATACTTCACAGCTTGGCACTGAGTGCTTTCTTTTACATGGTGACATGTGCAGAGCTTCTCAGACAAAAATGAATCATGAGCAAATGATTTTTTCTCTTACAGAGAGCATTGGGGAAAAATAGAACTGCAAAATACCAAAAGATGTTTCCCACAGGACAAATAGAGAGAAGTATATAAGGGTCTTGTTCAGCAGAAGACTCTTAATGGATTGTAGAAATTTCTGCTGGCACACAGGGTGGCTTTTCTTGAGCCCTGATCTGGGCAGACGCAGCCCATCAGTGCCARGGAGCCAAGAGCTCGTCCTGCCTTCAATAGAGAGACTTGCTGGGGAGCAGAGTGTGAGAATTCAAGCGTTTGCACTGCCCCTGGGTGTGCAAAGCACACCTTTTCTGCCTGTGACATGTCCTGTGGACATACAGTTAAAATCGAATCTGCCAGAAAATTACTCAAATGTGAGAAACCGCTCATTATTTAGTGAGTCATATCCTTAATACAGCTGTAGGATGAAGAATAATAAAGTAATGTGTAAAAAAGAACTTGTGTTATTCTGAAGGGAAGGTGAATTAGTCAAAGTGTTGCAGAAGAACTTGAGCATCTGCAGCATAACCGGAATTTTAAATACAGGCACAGATTTATTTTTTGGTTGAGCATCAAAAATTCAAGTCTTGTGTATTCTGCAGGTAGCAAAAACTGATCAGGGATTCAGACAGACTAAACAATATTCCTGTCAAATTCACCCACRGAAGAATGTCCATCTTTAATTCAATCAAATGTCTGAGATTGTTCATGTACAGATTTTTCTTAGGACGCTTCTCATTACATCAGGTTCCCAGGGTTTTATTTCAGGACTTTCCTTTAATTATTTTCCCCCCTCTTCCTTCACTGTACCATCACCCACCCTTCATCTCTAGAGTCTATCACAGACTTCACTTTCCCCTTCAGAGTGTAACACTCAATATTTYTTCCCTTGCCTTCCCTCCAAGCTCTGATAAGCCCAGCCTGGGCTCCCTCTCTCACATCTTACCCTGCACATCCTGGCAGCATTCACCTCGAGCTGCTCCACTCGCCTTGGGGGCCTCCTGCACTGCACAAGGACACCCAGAGGCTCCACACGGGGTGGTGAGTCTGGCATTGCCTGGGGTGCAGCATCACCATCTGCTGCCCCCATCCCCTCTGGACACTTTGCTGATGCAGAAGGGGAGGCAGAAGAAATGGTCGGTGCTGTTCTGCGCATGAAAACAATTCTTTGGTGTTCTCTGCCTGCTCTGTGCTCTGAAGTAGTTATTGCACTCTTCTTTCCAAGAAGAAAGGTGAGATATGAAGTCCAAATAGAATATTCGTGAGGTTTCCCATTCCCTCACTCAGCATGGTTTCAGCAATCTGGCTCTTAAATGACAGTAGGAAGCCATTTAATATCTGAATGACTCTTGCACAAGGAAAAAATACCCAGAGGTCCAAATTTCTTTTAGACAAAAATGTACCACAGTATTATCCAGATATACCACTGATAACACAAAGTGATTCCAATGTATGAGGCGGTTAATATCTGTGTATTACAGAAACACACCCTTTCTTATTGGGTTTTTTTTTAATCCCAACTTTATGGTTCCTATCCATAAAAAAGTGTCTATAACCTTTACCAGCACAAATCCCCAGAAGTTGATTTGCTGGCAAATGAAGTTTTCTGTGGAATTCTAGATTGTTGAACTTTCTGGCCATGGAATAGTGACCATAATTCTCCCTCCCCTCCTCCTCAGTTTTAGTGTCAATACTGTATTTACTACATATGAACAATTTCACATATGATGACTATAAGAAGTTGTTTGTTCACTACAACAGAAATATAATTTGGGCCTTTCTCCTTGTGGTCAGTCCATGTAACCCTCATTAAAGCATGATTTAATAACTAAAATGCTTCTCCTCCTAAAGTTTCCTTTCCTTGCCGAATTTTAACAGGAAATTTGGGGGTGATCAAATATATTGAGCACTAAGAAGAGGGGGGGAATGTGTATTCTCTCAGTCTAGATTTATACAAACAGTCCAGAAATGATTATATAGTGAGGAGCAAGCCGACTTCAAGAGAAATTAAAGAGAATTTAATATTCATTTAAGAGAATATGTCATATAGTTTATTTAAAGATATTTTTTAAGATACCCATTAAAGTTGTCTTCAGATTCAATTTTGCTTTCAGTTGCCAAATGTCTTGCTGATTCATTTCTCTTAAAATTTGGTGTGCTCAGAAGGAACTTGAAAAGAGTAATCAGTTCAGTTTTGCAGCTGATGATTTCTGCATTTACCCAATTTGACCATTTAAAAGAGCAGCGTAAGTGAAATAATCTGTTCCTATAGCAACACCGAGAGTCTGGAGGAGCTTCCATGGTGTAGAGATGATATTGAAGCCTTAGAAAACCCCACAAGATACAAACAAAAAGTATGGATTCTGAGACAGCTATGAGCAATAGGAGGACATAGCTTGTGTTAGGCATTAGAATGCCCTTTATTAAGGTGCCTTTGACTGTTCCTCTGCACAAGTTTCAGGAATGGCCACGCTTGCCTGACCTCACTGCTGGGTTTGCCAAGCAGCTGATGGTGGCAGTGGCAGCGTGCCTGACTCGGGGAGGTTACAGCACGAGCCATGTGTTTAAACACTGAGGTGCTGGCAAGAGGTTTCTTGTGGAGAATTAGAAAATGATCGGTTGTTTCATTTGTTGTCTGTTTTTTTCTTGATAAGTCAGACTTACCTTTCTCATTTATTTGTTGGTTGAGTCCTTGAATTCCGAGTAAGGTGGTCTCTTATTTTCTTCTTATACTCCTGCTTTCGTAGTCAAGAGATGAAACCAGTCCTTGTTGAAAGACAAACTCCAAGTGCTCGTGAGCAGTCAGCTGTCCTGGTGAACAGTGCTGTTTGTCTGCCAGTCTCCTACAACAAAACACACAAGGCAAATCTGTCTTTTCTCGTGGGCATCGCTGTAGGACAACATCAGTGGAGAGGGAACCTGGTGAAGCCAAAAGGTTTGGAAGGGCTTACTTGGAGAGAAGACAAAGCCAGAACTTCAAATACAAATAAGTGGAAACATGCAAATATCTGATAGAAGAAGAATGATGGGGTTTTTTGTTAATACCATTTCTMAAGTTTAATATAAATGCTGCAGTGCAATTCACAGTTGCCAAATTATAGTTTGTGTTGAAAGTCTGTATTAACAATTTCATCAATACAGCGTGTCTAAGATGAGAAAAAAAACATATGAAACTGAGAGAAGACAAGGTTTCTAGCAGTTGAAAACCTCCAGTTTGTTACACACATGATTCAATTATATATAATAGGATCCAAATTTCAGGGGGAAAAAGCTGAAGTTTCATACTAAAGAGGGCTATAATTTAATGATGGAGATAYACTGGATTAAGAGTTCGGCTTATTGAAGGAAAAAAAATCTTGTGATTTKCTCATCCTCATTTGTTCCTCACCATGATCCTGCCCCTCTGTGCCCCTTTCCAGCCCAGCTGCAGGGGTTGTCTGCGGGYTTGGGCTGCGTCAGCTCCAGCACCCGGGTCAGCTCCAGCACCTGGCAAACTCCGCTCTGAATGGGGCTGTCACTGCTTCAGCAGCAGCCAAACACCAGACAGCCCTCAGGCGAGCAATCCCTGAACGTGTRGAGATGGGAGAGAGTAACAAAGTGCTCCCCTTTTAGGTCAGCATCCAGGGTTTCTTGCTCAATCCAGAAGAGAACTCTGAATTCATCTAGAGTTTTATTTATGTCTGTAACAGTGTTGATCTTATAAAGACTCTGATGTTCAMCAATAAATGTATCGATAATTTCTTATTTAATTTTATTTTTGAAAAGAAATKTACAAGTCTGTAAATTCAATAAAAATCCACTGTTTTTTTTTCTGAGTTCTTGCATAGCTCTCTAAGAGTTACACAGAAAAATTCTTGTTGTTTGAAATGAGTTCTTGACTGCTTTTACTGTGGTCCTAACAATTAAATTATTTGCTTGTGTATAGCAGTTTTAAGGACCATAATATGAGTGCTTGCAGTATCTCAATAACATATGTTAATGCTAAAACAGATTTATTTTGGGTTTCCTTACCATTTATGACTGCTGAGGGTAGAAAACTTTGGATAATGGAAGTATGAAATCTGTAAGGATGAAATCTTTAACTATTTGTTACAGCACAGTTTATTCTTCTGTCTCCATTATATTTCCATTACCTTTCCCTAATGGGACAATGATCTGAGCTAATTTAGTACATTGAGAATAAAATTAGTGTTCCCTGTCTTAAAACAATTGGTTTAAACTTGCATGTTAACATTTCAGAAATGCAGTGCAACTTTAACATTGTGTATTCAAACTAGAAGGAAAATTTCTGTCCCTCGTTGGTTAATCCAGAAATTCTGTTTTTCTCTTTTTTCTCCTTAGAATATGAAAATGAAGTCAGGTTTTCTAATAAAAAATTAATTTTTCATTCTCTTATTTGTACTTTAATCTTATTATATTATTAACAGCTAGACTCAATAATTTATTTTTAAAAATACTTGGAGAGCACTTTCTGGTTATTCATCCTGGTAATACATGCAGCTTATATAGATATAAAACTTTCTCTGTCCCCACTAGGAAAAAAAACTGTCCAGGAAAGAAAAGCCTGAACACAGAACCAAACTGTAAAGCCCATTTTTTTTTTTAAACTACTAGAAACACGTATCTGTTACAGGGTTGAGTTAGAAAATCACTTGGGTTAGGAAACTTTGGATTTACTATGTGTAATTAATCTGTAATACTAACTTAAATTACTAGTATGTAAATAGGACAAGTGTTAGAATAAATTAGAAAATGACTTGGACGTCCACGATGACGACAACGCCGTGGATGACTAAGATGACAACCGTCACTTGGATGACAGTGGCAACCATGGCGACTTGGACGTGGCCAACGGTGACTCAGAGGCTGACTTGGATGTTCACTTGGATGGGAACAGCTCAGATAAAGGTGTTGACTTGGATGCTGATGATGATAACAGCTCAGACAGTGATGACGACTGGGATGATGATGACTTTGATTTGGATGACACCAGCTTGGACAGCGTTGACTGGGACGACTTTAATGTGGATGGCAATGAATGCTGAGCCATGACCACAACACAGGGCTTTGTTCTGTCCCACACACGAAGGGCAGTGGGACCAACTGCTCTGTGTAGCTGTATCATTACTCCAAAACTGCCTTGCAATAAAATGTCCTTTCATCAGAGGCTGCGTTCTCTTCCCTCTGCCAGTACACAGAGCTGGCCTGTGAGCAGAGCTTTATTTTGTGTGCTACGGCACTGAAAGGTTTGGCCAAAGCCTCATTGCCTTGTACAGGGCTCAACAAAGGGATTGGCACTTCAGAACTTCTTAGCATGAATGCAGTTTTTGCCTTAATAAATTCATTGTGGTATGAGGTATTTCGTCTGAAAACCCACAACCACATCCTTGAAGCCCCAGCGCTTTTTCCATGCTCCTTTTTCCGTGTTTGTCACTTGTGCTTTTCGTCTGCTGATGCTTGGCGTGTGTGTAATTTATCTCATGTGATGTGTCAGGCAGTAAAAGCATTAAAAACATCTTGCATGCGAGAGGAAATGTATTTTCCACTGTGCAATGCTTTCATTATTTTTCCAAGTATAGTGTGACAGGAGAGGATGGTAAGGCAAAAGAGAAAAAAGAACATTCTTTGGAAATGTTTCGAGTCACTTGAACTTCTATTTGTTGTAGGAATTTCATCTTGTGCTTTCCTATATAGGTTTGAAAATTAGGATAATACGGGTTGAACACTGCAGGACTGCACACACCTGTAGGCAAGGGTAAACGTTCTGGCCTGCAGGTGATATTCAGCTGCTTATAAGAAGTGGGAAACAAAAGCCAATGCTGTAGAAATTCAATCAGAGCTCTGGGCCCTCTATAAAATCCAAGGAATAAGACCAGGAAGGCTGTACCTGGTAAATGTGGAACACAGCCAGAGACACTTAAACTGGTGGATATGGATGTAAAACTGTGTTTGAAGAGGAGCACACTGYGCTGTCCCTGTTAAACAGCCAATTTAACAGGAGCAGTGTCTTGCACACTCGCTGCAAGCTCTGGGTGAATACTGGAGTTTCTTTGGGGARCACAGGAATAGACACAAACTCCTGCAAGGCAACGAGCAAAATGAAATCCTGTTTGCCTTTGCTTTTTCTGAGTGAAATAAGAGTCTGATAACTCTGTCAGCTCTGAGTGCATCAAACATGGCTGAAATGTCTGCGTGGGAAGGAACTTGGATTCGATCCAAAGGTTTTGAGGCATTGAAATTGAAGAGAATTAGTTCATATAAAATGATGAGCTTTGTTTAGATAAGTTCAGGAGTATCTTTCATTTATTTAACACTGTCTGTAGCCTTTAGCACTTGCAATATTCTGATTACCACATATGAGGGTGAGTCAACAAAAGGCTCTTGCAAGTGCAGAACCACAAACTGACAATATATTCAAAGTTGCTCACAGAAACATTCTTTCATTCTACAAAATCTTAGGAAAATATATATCCCTGTTCTTCACTGGGATGATCCTAAGACTTTCAAAAACATTTCTGAGAAATGCACTTTCAAAAACATCAAAAACATCTGAGAACAGTTAGAAGATATGAATAGAGTGAATACCCTGAAATATTAACATATTTCCTCTCTCCAGAAACAGGGGTCTCCCATTATACTGAGTGCCTTTATGGCTGAGATTTTGTTGAATTTTCCCAGTTGCCCTTTTTGGAGCTGTACAACTACATGCAAMTATTTATATTGCCAAGATTCTAAGTACCTGAAATCCATGCTCGGAAAATCTTTTTCTGAATTGTGAATATTTACAGAAGATTAAATACGTGCATTAAGAAARAGCTGGCCACAGGGCAAACTATTGCCTGGGGAATTACCTGGGAGCATGGGAGAAGGACAGAACAAGGACATAAAGTAATGGCTTTCTCACTGCAGCCAATTGTCACAGTCAACAGACTAATGAGTTTCTTTTGGCAGACTCCCCACCATGTCAAATTAAACTTCCCCTGAGCAGTAGGTGTGGTGGCCAATACAAATTAAACGGGGTCGGAAGTTTCCTCTCTGCATTTCCAAGTGACTGACTGTCCTCTTCTTGTTTCAGGCCTTGCATGCAGCGTCTGCTGGGCCACTGACCTGCAAGAGTGAGAGCGCTGAATTTCCGTCTCCAACAGGCTGCTCAGAGTTCCTGCTCTTCCTGGGGGAGCTCTTCGCCTGCCCCTGCTCCCCTTTTGCCCATCCCCAGCACAGGGACCTCATTTCACAGGCGCTCTGTACATATAACTTGCAGCAACAGTGAATATACCCATGTGGAGACACTGATTATTTTTCTCTCTGTGTGAAAGAGCTGAAACTTTGTTATGCACAGTGCCTTGTATGTGCCTTTCACTGTTTAATCAAGGTGAAGAGCAGAGCTCCTGAGGAAATTCTGTAAATAAGCACACAGAGTGCTGGGCAAAGTAATTAGCAGTCATTATTTCTGTATGGTTAAAAATATCAGACAAACCTGGGTTTTGATTGCTTCTTCATGTTGATTCACCTGTTCTAGAGAACTGAAGTATTGTCTTTTGCCTGGATGTCAAATCTGTGCTAGGGGCAAGCTTGGCAGCAGYTGCGATCCTGCAGCACTTTCCTGGTTTGTTTTTCCCCAAGTGACAGCCGTCATCAAGTCAGAAAGTAGAAGTGGCAGTAAAAGTAGTGGTGCCTCATTTTGACTCTGAGTAGTTATGCTTTTTAGCTATGCCTTCCAAGGAAAATTAGGTGAGATGGATGCTAAGAGTTGGTTGAATGAGGTACAAGAGGTACTGTCAAATGGCAAAAATAAATYTTAGTCTGGATTTTTAAGATCAATTTATGAGAAATCCCTGGGTGGGGGTGTGGGTGGACTGCCTGCCTGGCCTTGCCTGAGCAGCGCATTCTGTAGGGTGGTACCCAAACCTCAACTCTTCTACTCACACGTGTTCCTCTTCTCATCTAATGGGCAGCAAACAGGAGTTCATTTGGCTCTTCCCAGAACTCTTTCTGTTCCAACTCTTCTCACTTACTGGATTATCCAGGAGCCCCTCCCATGGAGCCAGCGAGATGACTCTGATTCAGCAGCCATAYGAACCAGATATCCCTGTATTTTTAGAGACAGCCTCAATGCCTGGCTGATGCTCCCATTTTGTGCTTTGAGGCATAAATTGATTACTGCTGAAATCAGAAGGGAAGGCTATCTCTGWATCTCTGCCTGCTGCTCCAGGGAAATGGGCTGGACACGTTTTTGGCAGGCTGTATTCCTCTCTTGCTGGCTTCTAACTCTGCTGTTAACGTGAGGTTTGTTTGGAATGTAATTACAAATTGACAGGTACATATTTATTCTAATTGCATTTCTTAAGGCTACTTAATCTTCATTAAGACACCGAGCCTGCACAGTGTCTCTGTGTCACAAGCAGTGACTCATCAAAAGAAGGAGGGAAATACAGAACTTTATGTCTTTATGGTGCTCTGTCAAAATCTAAATGGGCCTAACAAGATATTGGATCTTTAATTTCAGAATCTGTCTCCTTTGCAGGACACTTTCAGAACCTACTATTTCATTCTGACATTAGATGTGGAACTAAGTTATAAGATGTACTAATGAAAATATCTGGAAACCTTTGGTTTGGGATTTGATAGCTGAACGTCAGGGGTTTTCCCAGCAGACCTACAGTGATTATTGTCTGTTCCTACAACCAAATTACTCTGGAGAGGAKAGGATCTGTGCATAAGGGGAAAGAATAAAGGAGTCAGTGCAGTTAATAAAGCAGGATTTATAACAAATCAGTTTGACAATTTCATTATGCTTCCACTCACTAAGGTGATGTAACAGCAACGTCAGGCAGATTAAATGATCTTCCTACATCCATTGATCACTTATGTGCTTACTTATTGCTTAGCTCTAATAGGAATGTTCTGGGAACATTTGCAGATCCTCGGAGGGGGAATGGAGCTGTGTGAGATGGGTGTTTTGCTAGCACACTGATGGTGAGGATGGCTCTGGCAGAGGCAGGGTGCAGGGCTAGGGCAGCTTTCCCTCAGTCTCTTCACCGAGTTCTTACATCCTTGTGGTGTTTGGGATCCTCCCCGGGGGCTGTCTCTCACCTCGGGGAGTGGGACAGTGAACAGCAGCATGAAAGCTGAGAGAMGTGTCAAACAATGGCTCCCAACAAGCTRGAACCTGGTTCTTTTGGGCCTGATTCTTACTTTTGCCAGTTATTACTGGTGTTTCTATCTTTCTAGAASWGATATATARGAATATTCATGWATATACACTGCTAGTCCCTTGGGCAGGAGCTGGGAAGGTGCCTACACCATGGGGAGTCAGAGCTAATGCACCCCTTTTAGCAAAGCCATGGGCACCTTAGGTGGTGAACAAAGAAAACCACTTCATAATGAATTGCTTGGCAGTTTTGCCAAGACCTTAACCCAAAAAGGGATTTTTTTCCCGCAGCTAGAATGATGAAAACAAATCTGCATTTTGAGAGRGGCACTCTTCCAAACAGGCTGATTGTCCCCTGGATGGAGTGGGTGTCTCTTACAAAGCCTGAAGGACACTGCTGCCTGGCCAAAATGTAAGTAGAGGCTTTAAATAAAATATATTTTGTGGGCTGACTTGCACTGRTATTTACCACAGAAAGACCAGGAGTCATTCCCTTGCACTGGCAGAAGACAAGACCCACTTTTGGAGAGTTTATTTTCATAGAATCCTTTGGTCTCAGCACCATGCAAACTGCAGAGCTTGCACCAGCTTGGCTGCAGGCAGGGATCACCATTTAGCCATAATATAATGATGTCAAGGCAGAAGATGAAACTGGGGTCAGAAATACAGGTTCTGCTGCTTCAGTAGTGCCAGGAATAGGACTAGCACAGGAATAACAGCATTGTGTTAAATTAAAGCATTTCTTAAATCTGTAAGAGTGAAAAGTATTCCTGTAGAGTGTTTTTGGAACGTACTAGATAAACACAGTAAATACAGCCTGAATGGCCTTTTCCAGAAATCCCTATCACAGCAGCTAATGATCAGAGCGTTATTTAATTGAGTTGCTAATATTAATTCATTAGCCATAATTTGTTTGTGGCTCAAAGTTAGCATCCTGCTGTAAAAACATGAGATGGGATTTTTAAATTGAAATCCTATTTAATGAGTTAGTGTTTCTGAAATTGGGAAGGTCGTTGCTTGGAACCAGGGATACTCACCTGGCTTCAYAGGTTAATGGTATCTCTGAAATGAAATATAGAAGATTTTCTTCCTAGTGTATATTCAGCACTCATCTGTTCTGTGATCCAAATAATCCAAATAATCTTCTACCCATCCATCACCTACACCACTGAAAGGAAAGCTAAATGGCAGCCTTTAGCAATGAACTGGATGAGATGGGATAGAAATGATATTCTCGCTTCCATCTGACAAGCTGTGTGATTGACAGCGAAAAATTCCTTCTGAAGCCTGAGCCAGTACCGCAGCCAGGGCCGGGGTGTTTGCRAGGGTTTTACAGAATTCCTCGTGCCAGTTAAACCTTAGGAGACAAATCCCTGGGASCTTTTGCAGGGGAGCAGCCACGCTTCTGCAAGGGAGCAACACAAACCCCTCTTAGCCCAGATCCTGCGTAGATTCTGTGAAGGGTGTGGGTACAGAGGAAATTGTGGATTTGGATTTAAGGGTATTCGAGGCAAGAGAATCCAGCATACAGTTATATTTTTATCTGCTAGACATAAATAAATGCTATCGAAATTCCAAGCAAACCAAAAGCGAGTGCGATATAGGTAGCTGGGATTTTTCTGTGCCATGTTTTGAAACATGGATGTGCTGCCTGGAGACGGGGCTGGGGGAAGAGGCAGGGGCAGTATTTTGCTTCCCATGTAAGTGATGCTGGTTTCCTTTGCGTAGCTCCCTCAGAAAGTACCAACTAGGATATCAGCACATGGCTTTGCTCTCTGAACAAGGGAAATGTAACACTTAACACTGGGGATTTAAGGTCTTAACTCAGCTCCCTGTTGTGTATAATTTAGAATGCAGTCTCTAATGACATGATCACATTCGTTTTCTCTTGCTCTCTTGCACACTCTCTTTTATTTTTGTTTTTCTTCTCCCTCCCTCCACCTCACTGAGAGCACTGACAGCTTGGACAAGATGAGTCAGAGATGTTCAGTAAACAGAGACTATTAAATTTCCCCTTCCTATGCTAAAAAAAGTTGTATCACCTATGTCTAAATAGCCACCTCTTTGAAATTGTAGAAGTGGTTTTCAAGTGGATTTTGACCCTGCTATAATAGACCAGTTGCTTGCRAATATTGAGAGCATAAAAAAAAAAAAGACTGCCTGGACAGACTGATAAAAACAGTGGAAAATGTTGAGTCATGCAGGCCATTAATTACAAAAAAAAAAAGAGAAAACATCAAGGGAACGTTGTTAAGACACAGCTGCCTTTTTATGGGTAGAAAAAATCAGGCAAAAATTACTTTAAAACATAGTAGTCAGAGTAAGTGATGGTGAAAAGAGATGGAGAAAAACACCTTTCTATCATCATAGGTGTTTTGATTTAAAACAGGATGAAAATATTTGTTTAGCTTAGTCTAAACACTTATATGACACATTTAGCTTTTAAAATGCTTGAATCTCTTTGGCATTCTTTTACACTGGCATATGGAGTGATAAATGTGCCACAGTTTCTCAATTCTGCCCTTTACATTCTAATTAAAGGAGAAACAACCCACTTTTCTGACTGTTTTCCAGAAGGAGGAATGATGAAATTTATGCTGGTTTATGAGTTAGAGCCTTCTCCCACTTTCCCTTCACAGGACCTGAGAGAACAGAATCTATTTCATAACTGTTAGAGGTAGGAACCTTCTAATGAGAGAATCTTGACATAAAAATATCACAGCTTATTTCTTATCCTGAGGGAGGGTAAACAATCAAAGATTTCTTATGTTCTCTAGTAATGGTAGAGTTTTGGATGAACCAAAACCAGAATCTTTCTCTCATAGGGCTAATTTGACATGTGGCTAGTCATTCTAATTGAAACCAAATTAATGTTCCAGCATTGTTCCAGAGTTTTATGTGGAAAAGGAATACTTAATATTCTCAAAGGAATTTTCTTTACATATCACTCCAGTTTATCATTCCCTCACAGAATCAGAGTGGGAAAGACCCGAGTGCTCCTGTTACAACGCTTTTGCTGCCTGGTAATTGTAATTAATGAGACTAAACGCCCCTAGTCTGTCCTCTGGGTGTTGCTTCTATCTGTGGGAGCTTTATCTTGTCCAGATCCAGCAGAATGTGCAGAAGCCAAAAGCAGGGCTAAACAAAAGAGTGCCAGAACCAAGAGCGGCTCTAGCGAGGCCCAGGAAATGCTGCCTGCTGAAAATGGGCATTCTCACCAGGGAAAGGCACCAGGGATTTCAAACCAAGCTTGATTTGAGGCATTTTTCACAACTGGAGGAGATTGTGAGAGCATTCATAATATCAGCAAGATAATTGCCTGTAGTGGCCATCCAGGCAAAGGCCAGCAGGGACAGAACTTTTGCAGAGCGAGCCACCAGAGGAGCGTCAGAGGCTGGAAGGGTTCTCTGGAGAACACCTGGACTAAGTTCCCGTGCAAAGCAGGACTGTCCCTGGTCCTGGACGAGCCAGCCAAGGGCATGAGCAGCTGGCCAGGGGCACAACTCCATCCCTCAGGGCACTGCTCAGG